>JAHRHZ010000266.1:42682881-42855079 GCA_024137785.1 Ginglymostoma cirratum
GCCTCTCCCTCTCTCCCTATTTATTTCAGAACCCTCTTCCCCTCCCCCATTTCTGAACAAGGGTCTAGGCCCGAAACGTCAAGTTTTCCTGCTCCTATGATGCTGCTTGGCCTGCTGTGTTCATCCAGCCCCACACCTTGTTATCTTAGAAGTAAGGAGAGACTAGGTAATAATGAGATATTAATGGATGCTAATGCATTGCCTCTTGTGAATGGGAATCTCACCTTGCCATCCAACACTTGGTTGGAAAATGGAATGTTTGCTCTTGATGTCGAGATTTGACATGATTTTCCCAACATTTTCATCAAACCCATGTCGTTTAGCGGCTGGGAAGATTCCACCCTTTGAATGCGAATACAACATGGAAAGAAAAATCTTTCATGAAGAGAATGCAGGAAATCGTAGACATGTCTGAAAAGCAAGTGTTTATAATCTTACTCTGCTAGCACTAAGAATTTGGAATTACTGTGAATTAAATGCAATCTCCAAAACAGCAAGAGCATGAGATTTTCAGAGTGTAAATTACCCACAGCTGTTAAAATCAGAAAACTATAATGATGCTAAATATTTTCTTAGAATACTGCAATGGTCTGTATCTATAGAACAAACAGAACATGCAAACCATCTGCTGTCATCAAAATATAAATAATCTAACTGGAGTTTTTTTTCAAAATTAATACCTTCCTTTGCTGTAATTAAATCTGATAGTTATTTTTAACAGTTAAATAATAAATAACAATTAAATAATGTCATTGTTGTTATTGCAATTCAAAGATCATACCTTTCCAGTTATTATGGATATATATGAAGTAATCTGAATCTCACGTCCTATTAAACAAAGAATGAACAAGATGTTATAGATTAAAAATGAGAAGGACAAAGAAGATGAAAGATGGAATGCCAGGAAGAACAGAGCCAGATTTCCTGTATCTATTGTTCGTGCACCAATTACATCTGCAGGCCACTGTCACAGATACTTGACAATCTCCAAAGGGGATAATTTTTTTTTTTTGGTTTTGGGTCAGCAGGGTAGTCACTGCAGAGATCTGCCATCTGTACAATGACCGATGTAGACGACCTTTAGAATAAAAATGACCCTGTGGGCTACAGCCTAGGGTACATTTTCCCACAACTTTCCTGCATTAATTTCCATCCCAGCACTAATATCAGCTGGATAAAGATCAACTGCATTACCGCCCAGATTGCCAGTCACAGCTCTCTCAGATGGCTTGCCTGATGTATTATGCAGTAGAAACAGCTTGATTTTTCATATCTGCTGAATAGCAACAGCATTACAACACATCAGCCCTATCTCACTGTATTGCCGTGTTTTGCTTTGTACGCGTGTGTTTGTTTCGTAGCCCATTCCTTTAATTATCCAGCATATAACTGCACTATGAGGGGTTCTTATGGCAATGTCACTAGCTGTCACTGGGCCAGTAGGTCCAAGTTCAAGTCCCACATGCCCCAAAGGTATGTCATAATATATCCAAACAGGTTGATTATTAAAAAAAGCTGACAGCACTATGTTGGAAGGCTTTGTTGTGTAAAGCATCATGAAGAGTTCCATGTGAGAGAAGAATTTCTTTTCTAAATTTTAAAACCTAACTATCATCCTGTGTTGTCGTACAAATCTCAGACATAAAACGATTCTGCTTTTCAGCTGAGAATGGAAATAAGGAAGCTGAAAGTTGTGGAATACTTGGCATCATTACAATACTTCAGTTCATTGTGCTTCTGAAATAATGGGCTTGATATTGTGTCCCCGGCTGGGTGCGCTTTTGATGCTTTGTCATGTAATGCATGTTGGGTGCCCAGTCCACTTCCTCCCCATCACCCTCATCATATGGAGGTTGGACAGGTGCCATCATTGACAGCTGCACCCCGCCATATGTAAACAAATAATTAAGGGTCAGTAGAACCTGTTTAAAAACTCGGTTGACTCTGATAATGTGCTGTCCATGCCAAATTCCAGGTGGCATGGACAGCTGGGCAGGAGTGAACAGGCTGTTATTTTAAAAGACGGTGTGAAGGAAGAGGGCGTCACCATCCTAAGGTAGTGTTCTTTGCACATCAAGGGCACACCACTCCCTTCCTTCCCACTCACTTGCACTTGTGGAACCCACCCCTCCTCTGTAATTTTCAACTCAATAATTGTTTTTTTTTACTGTAACACAACATTATGATCACTTCCCTTCTTTCTGCATGGTCCGTCACCATGATTTATTTTTCCATAAAGTTTGATAATATTCATCATCATCACATTAAGAACTCCTTTGCTGACCTCACAAAGGCATTTGGCACTGTCATCGGAGCAGGACCCTACAAGACTTTATGGAAAATTGGCTGTTCACCAAAGTTCTGCAGTCTCATCTTGCTCATTACATGACAATGTGCAGTGCACAGTATAGTTTGCCGCTCCACTTCCGACAGTTTCTGAACATAGAGTGGACTGAAACAGCATTGTGGCCAACTCCAACAGTGCTTGGCATCTTGTTTTTCCTGACCTTTGCCTTCCCTGAAGATAAGGAAGGATTACGTCTGCCTGCTAGGTCAGATGGCAAGCTCTACAATCTATCAAGAGAAAGCAATGTGAAAACAAATATGCAGAAATTTCCTATTTGCAGGTAAAGTGTGGTAGTGAGTGGGTTTCATGAGGCTGAATGTCACATTTTTTGGCTAAGTATGTGGTGCGCAGACATTTTTCATAGAAGCATAGAATCCCTATAGCATGAAGGTAGGCCATTTGGCCCATTGAGTCCACACCAACCCTCCAAAGAGCATCCCACTCAGACCCACCCTTGCTACCCTACCCCTGTAACCCTGCATTTCCCTAGCCTGCATATCCTTGGACGCAATGGGAAATTTATCTTGGTTAGTCTACCTAACCTGCACATCTTTGGACTGTGATATGAAACTGGAGCGCCTGGAGGAAACCCACACAGACACGGGGAGAATGTGTAAACTCCACACAGACGAGAGCCTGACGGTGGAATCAAACCAGGATCCTGGTGGTGTGAGTCAGCAGTGCTAACCACTGAGCCACTGTGCCATCCTAGGTGAGTTCCTGTTTCAAGGTCCAGCAAAAGAATGTTATTCCTGGTGCCCATACTACATTGAAAAAGTCACTGTACGTTCTGAAGTTGACCTGCTTGGTCAGGGCTGTTGGAGAAGGGAAAGGTGGCATCACGTTTCTCCAACAATGACCTGGAGGTCCTGGTCAATGGTGCGGTGCAAAAGAAAGGAATCCACTTCGTGGAGAACCATCAGAAGAGGCCTTGCCACCAGACCCTGGCAACCTGGTCTGAGGTCACCAACCTGATCAGTGCCATCTCTACAGTGTGGAATAGCAATCTGTCTTCACTCCACTAGGATAAGTGCCACACTCTTCTCTCTGCAACACATAGGAGACTGGGATCATTCTTGTAAGGATGCTGAGATACTCATATCCTGCCAACTGAGTATGTATTGTTCTTCATTCCACTGCAACTCTCTCAGTAACCGTGTTGTAACCATCATTCATTGCACACCACATCCAACTATTTTTTATCTTGCAGGTACCAGCAAGATGTCCACCACCCCCACAGTGAAACACATGTCTCCCCCAGAAACCACCTCCTTGACCTCTGAGGAAGAGAGTACTAAGGCCTCAGAGGAAGCATTGGCAAAGCTGCCTTCTTCACCAACCGTCAGCTCAGTTCCTGACACCTTGCTGGGGCCATCAGACTTTAAATAGTTTGGGAGCATCATCTGGTGAGCACCTCATTGTGACAGCTCTGCCATTGGCTGTTGAAGGAACAGCCCAAGTCGCTGATATTTGGAGGACTACCAGAGACCAGGCAGGAGGGTGTGCTGTGGTGGCAACATTTAAGAACTTCATCCAAAAGCACAAGCGGGGAACAGGATGGACAGACAGCTAGGGGCGTGGGATACAATGGCCCTCGTTACCCATGCTGCAGCAGTGCAGCAAGTCATGTGACTGTGTGGCTACCTCCGTGGACGAGTTGGCAGTGGCCATGGAGAATCAGGTCCAGCACCCTCAGGGTCTACTCAAGAGTCACACATGCCTTCACTCCATTACCCCAGCCACTGGTACTCCTGACCGAAGGCGTGGTGAGTAAGGCTAGGGAACCTGTCACATACCTCACAAGGAGACAGGGCAGTGCCAGGAGGTAACCAGCTGAAGGAGAAAGCACACACAGCCCCCTCAGAACAGGAGTCTAGCCCCTCCACCTCCACACTGCATGCCTGCCAACCGTGCAGCAAACCCATCCCACATGACCCTAAACCTGCCCACACTATCCCACCAGCCTTGACCAGATTTTTGACCACAATCAAACCCCTGGACTGGAATCAGAGGTTGTCCCTGACTCACTTTGCTAGGGCCATCTTACTAATGGAGGTCTCCATGGACTTTGGTGAGGACTACTCCCAAAGGCATTGAGACATGGCTGCTTGCTTGCTGCACATGCATAACTGCTGACACATGATGCAAGTGCAAGGTGAATGTAGCACCCTGCCATACTGCAAGATCTACACTCCTTGACTGAGAATGGCTGACCAAGAAGGCAAGCTGCCAGCTTGTGCAACTACACTAATTGGCATGGTACAAGCAGATACAGCTTGGTCCAATATTGAAGCTGAGTATCTTCTGCTGCTTATAAAGTTTCCTTTGCAGCCTTTCGGTGTTAGTTGCTGCTGCAGCCTGCAATGCAGCTTTGTGCCTCATGATTGTCCCGCAAGTGAATCAGAGAGGTGCGGCTTTGGTCATGAGGAGCTGGCAAATGCAGAATGTCAGTGTTTGTGAATGAGAGGTGCATGTGGATGTTGTTAGTCTTGAGTAACATAAAAGTTCTTCACAACCAATGGACAGCTCAAGATGCCAGGTATATGTTTTGATTTCTGTGTCGAGAATTCTCGATGTCTAGCTTGTTTGGTGCATTTGTTAAGATAGGAAACGGAATACGAATGAGGGAAGTTAGGATATTAATAAGGTGTTTAGAAAGCAGTAATCCCCTTGATAGGCAATTAATTTTTATTGAATAAAAATCTTGACATGCCACTCGGCAAGTGAATAAAAGCTCCAGCGAGATGCATCTGATATTAAGACAGGAGACAATGAGGACTACGGAAGCTGGAAGCTAGAGTCTGTATGTGTAAGGTTGGAGAAGCACGGTAGGTCAGACAGCATCAGAGGAGCAGGAAAGTCAATGTTTCAACCTGAAATATTGACTTTCCTGCTCCTCTGCTGCTGTCTGACCTGCTTTGCTTCTCCAATCTCACACATATAGACTCTGACATTAAGACAGACCTTGCTAGATGTCTCATCTGATACTGCCAAAGCCTAGTCTGCCAATGGTGTCCAGTCTACCATAGCCTGGGAAGAATTTCCAATGACTTTTCACATGGATAAGTGCCTCATCTTCACTCTGCAACCACATAGTCACAGAGTCACCACTCATTCTAACTCTACCACTGCATACCTCTCTCACCAAGCCTCATGGATTACAACTTTGACAGGCTGCATTAAATTCATCCCATGGTCTTTGATCCAAAATCTGCTCACCCTCTTTTGTTGCACAGTCTTCAGCATCAAAGAGAACAGGATTACCTATGTGTTTCCAGTTAATATCATGTACAATTATCCCATGTTTCTATTTACATTATGTACTCTTTCATATCATGTCTTTCTTATGTAAAGGAAACTTTTATTATTTTCTAAATTTACTAGTCAAATCAGCTTTGTCCTTTATTCCCCTGTTTGGTCATATTCCAAATTCATATGCTGCAGTTGTTTTGTATTTTTCATTGTGTCAGCACACCTCCAAACATTAACCTTTATCAGCATGCACTTTGCCTGATGACAATATTCTTCCTTATCACTAGTTTGACAAATGTCATAAAGATAAATAAGTTACTGTGAATAAAGATCTATTATTAGTGAGTGATAACAACGCATTTAGAATATCCTAGTACCACTGGTCAGAGTTAACATGATGAAAGTGTAAGTGTGCCTGGCAAATCTATGGGCAGAATCTTACGGGGATGTAAGCTGTGTGGGCAATGGCAGAAAAGGTCGATACGTCTACCAAGGCCAAGGCCTAGCTTAATAACAAGTGCATCTTGCTGCAGTTTGTAAACATTTTGCTGAGCAGTGAGGTGAGTTTCTCACTAGGCAGTAGCAAGAAGGATTATTGATTGTTAAACCCGTTATTACTGTGATAATTTGCCTCATTAATTTTTAACTTCCTGTTGTACCTTTTGTTTTCCTAAAGCATGGAATTGGCTAGATACTGAGAATTCTGGAAGTCAGAGTGGGTATCTGGTGACATTAGCTTGCCCCTTGTTCTGAAGGGCCTCCATGTTAAACTCAAAACACCAACATCTCCATGAGTGTTAACATTCTACCTTGGCATCCAACATATACTAACCTTTAAGAACCCTCAAGGCGCATCTCTGATCCACTTAGAGTACACTTCTGCACATAGTGCCACACTAGCAACTGCTATTATAATGCTGGAGTAAGAACGTGTATGCTCAGGGACACATACCCAGCTCTTGAATTGGACAACATGCATCTCTGGATACTTTGCTTGCTGTCATAACTTACTCACTCTGAGCCTACCTGGATGCTAATAGCATCCCGACCTTGCACCATCTTGCCTTTTTGCACTTTGCCCTCTTAGCCACACATACCAGACACATTTGACTTCTGTCTTGACTTGCCATTGGACACAAAGCCAGGAGGTTTGTCATTGTTGTCAGCAGTCAGCAATCAAGTCAAGAGGGATAGCCTTCGGTTAGTAGGTCCTGGTGCAGTAAGTCAAGGAGAGCCTTCAATAATTGTCCAGGAACTAGAACAAGATCAGTCACAGTGAGGATGCTGTCCACACAGGGGGATAGGCAGGCCACCACCCATACTGTTTCTTTCTGCCTCCTTATTTATGGCTGTTTTCTTCATGGAGTGAGAGATAGGTAGGTATTAAAGGTGACGAAAGTGGCTGGCACAGCAAAAGGTGTCCCGAATCAGTGGTGTTGGGGATTGGGGTGGGTGATAGCAAGTGAGGGAAGGTGTTGCAAGCAACAGCAAGAGTGATAGAGACGGAGTCTTATTGGGAAGCAGGTAGAGTAGCAGAGAGAGGGCAAATATGAGGTATCAGAGAGAAGATGATGGTCCTTACATTGATGGAGTGGAGAAGTCATTTTACCAAGCATGTTTTGCGTTCCTCCAGCTGGCCAAGATTGCACTGGGCTGGGTGGCAGCTTTGGACTAGGCAGGCATGATCTAGTGTCATAGCCTCCTGCTGATCCTGAGGGAAGTGGATGTCCTATGTCTGCATCATTCCGCCCAGCAGGAACTCTAGATCCCTGCTCACAACGTGCGGACACCACTTTCCCACATCTGCCACGTCCGGGCAAATTCAGAAACCATTTAGGCAACCCTGGACTGACAGTACTTGGTCTGGGCTCACATCAGGGTTGTGTGAGATACCACACCATGATGTATCTAGATAGGATGCTTTCTATGGTGCATCTTTAAAATTGATAGGAGTTTCTGTGGACATGCTGCTTTTCCCAAGACCATGCCAACCAGCCTTCCATCCATTGACTCCACCTATACTTCTCGCTGTCTTGGAAAAGCAGCCAACATAATCAAAGACCCGTCCCAGGCTGGTTATACTCTCTTCCACCCTCCTGCATTGAGCATAAGATATAAAAGTTTGAATTTATATACAAACAGATTCAAGAATAGCTTTTTCTCCACTGTTATCAGATTATCAGACATTTTATTGGGCCTCTCAAATGTTAACTCTGAGCTCTCTCTCTCTGCAGCTATAACACTGTATTCTGCACTCTGTTATAGAGACATAGAGACATACAGCATGGAAACAGACCCTTTGGTTCAACCAGTCCATGCCAAACATAGTCCCACTCTCAGAGAGTAGTAAGGGCATGGAATGCCTTGCCTGCAGCAGTTGTAGACTCGCCAACTTTAAGGGCATTTAAATGGTCGTTGGATAAACATATGGATGATAATGGAATAGTGTAGGTTAGATGGGCTTCAGATTGGTTTCACAGGTCGGCGCAACATCGAGGGCCGAAGGGCCTGTACTGCGCTGTAATGTTCTATGTTCTAAGTTCTATGTTCAAACTAAACTAGTCCCACCTGCCTACTGCAGGCCTGTATCTCTCCAAACCTTTCCTATTTGTATCCTCATCCAAAAATGTTTTAAATATTGTAATTGTTTTGCTACCTGATGCACTTTGATCCATCTATATAGCACACAAAACAACACTTTTCACTACATGTGACTACAATAAATCAAATCAAATCATCTTTGTCTACTGCCATTCTATCACCTGGAAGTCATAGTCATCCACCTTCTCAAGAACAATCAGGAATAAGCGATAAACACAGCCCTTACCAATGATGTCCACAGCCTGTGAATGAATAAAAAAAGATTTTGACTTGGCCCTGTACTACAACATCTCTGAGTCAAAACCCTGGAGCTCCACTCTACCTAACAGCATTGCGAAAGCATCTTTGCCGGTTGACTGGAGCATGTCAAAAAGAAAGCCCATCATCACCTCAAGCACAGTAAAGAATAGGTCTGACCCACCTACAACTTGAGAATGAATAAACAAAATAAACAGCTGTACATTGTGTTATGACCAGGTAAGAAGTGGAAATGGCTCCTCACTTTTTAATCCCTTTACGGTCAAATGTAAAGCATTTTCAAAAAATCTCCTTTTAGCGAGCAGCTATCACCTTTCAATTAATATGTCATTGACTAGAAAATGAAGGAGCCAGTATCAAGGTTTTCCTGAATGAAAGAAAGAATTTATTACCTGCTAACCCATGAAAAAGTAATAAAAACATGGCAACAAGCGCACACAAAGAGAAAAGTAATAAATTTAAAAGAGATAGTGTTTGGCATAGGCAGGGAAAATAGATTGTGCAGATGAACGGTCCTTAGAGACTTCAAGGAGTTTGAATCTTATACTGAGGCCACAGCTGTTTAATTGTCAATTTGTATCCTCAGCAGTAGCGGAATCATTAAATACCTTTCTATTTCTGTCATTTGATATTTTATTATCAGTTTGCTTTTACACCAAGAAATGTATTCTGAAAAGATGAGAGAAAAAGGCAGAGAGAGGGAGAAAGAGAGAGAGAGAGAGAGAGTGTTCCAACGCTCGTTGTCACAAATCCATTTTTTCTTCTCTCTGTCCTGCTGCTCAAAAACAACTATTGTAAAAGTGTTAAAATGTGCATTCTGGAGTCTATTTCCATTGTCTGTTCACATTGGTTAACTGTCAGGTGAATCTTTCATCTCACAATATGTATGAATTAAACAGGAGACGTGATTTTCTTGGTGCTGACTCAGTTACTTGGTTTCTATGCCTTGAGATAAAAATGGTAATTTCAGTTCCCAGCTGCTTTGTTTATTCTACATGAGTCTCTCTCTGTGGTCAGGTGCATCCATTATAGGGCCATGCTTCTTGCTTTTAAAAAATATATTCAGCCCATAAAAGGTCTTGGTTATAACAATTGGATATTGGAAGTTAAAATTCAGAAGCTCATATGTACCACCATCATAACATCTCCCCACCACAAAGAACCAATACCAACAAAATTTCTTCTTTTTGCTAATGCTGAGTGTTCTATTGCAAGATCAAAACAAAATAATGTACAGAAATTGGAATGACAAATACACATTCTGTGTTCATTCCCTTCGGCTTAACCAGGATTCAAAACCTGCTTCGCAAGAAACAGACATACTTGTTTCCTGTGCTGTGCATTCTCCCGAAATTGTAGTCATTCACTGCCCAATTCCCAGAGTCCTCCACTAGATTCAGGAATTTTTACAAATTTGAACAGTAGGATTTTGTGGTTTGGTCACCTGGGGTTTGCCTATCTTGCACTCCCTCTTTCATTTAACCTCACATCAATTGACTCAATTAATTGATTTGACTAATTGAGATTTAAGACTTGGTTCTATTCCCTTTATTCCTAATGGGTAATTCTGCGTTTAACTCATTGGAATGCCCTGATCAGTTTCTGCAGTGGGAATGTTCCCTTTTCCCTTTGATTTTTCCCTGAACCTGTTCTACTTTCTCTGGAGCACTACTGCCACCAGGCGGTTGTTCATACTCCCTAGTGGCTCATCTGCTGTGGGATGTAACCTTTACCTTCTCCTACTGTGTCTGAGGACTCCACTGATCCCCCTGTCATTTTACCAGGTATCTGTTTACCACGTTTCTAACTCTGGTGCGTCAAATTTTGTCACCTTCAATGATTCATTCTTGTCACAGAGTCATAGAAATGTACAGCACAGAAACAGACCCTTTGGTTCAACTGGTCCATGCTGACAAGATATCTTAGATGAATCTGGTCCCATTTACCAGCATTTGGCCCATGTCCCTCTAAACTCATCCTATTCATCTACCCATCCAGATGCCTTTTAAATATTATAATTGTACCGGCCTCCATCACTTCCTCTGGCAGCTCAGTCTATACACACACCACCCTCAGTGTTTAAAAAGTTGCCCCTTAGGTCTCCTTTCAATCTTTCCCCTCTCACCTTAAACTTATGCCATCTAGCTTTAGACTCTCCCACTGCAGGGAAAAGACCTGATCTATTTACCCTATCCATGACCCCCCATGATTTTTTGAAACCTCTAAAAGGTCACCCCTTACCCTTCAAAGCTCCAGGAAAAATAGCCCCAGCCTATTCAGCCTTTCCCTATAGCTCAAACCCTCCAAGCCAGGCAACATCCTTGTAAATCTTTTCTGAACAGTTTTAAGTTTCACAACATCCTTCCTGTAGAAGGGGGACCAGAGTTGCACACGGTATTCCAAAAGTGGCCTAACCAATGTCCTGTATAGCCACAATGTGACCTCCAACCACTATACTCAATGCATTGTCCAGTAAAGGCAAGCATACCAAACGCCTACTTCACTATCCTATCTACCTGCAACTCCACTTTTAAGGAACTATGAACCTGTACGCTAAGGTCTGTTTATTCAGCAACACTCCCCAGGACCTTGCCATTAAATGTATAAGTCCTGCCCTGATTTGTCTTTCCAAATACAGCACCTCACATTTATCTAAATTAAATGCCATATGCCACTCCTCAGCCCATTGGCCCATCCGACCAAGATTCCATTATTACACTCTGAGGTAATGTTCTTCGCTGTCCACTACACCTCCAATTTTGGTGTCATCTGCAAACTTACTAACCATACCTCCTATGTTCACATACAAGTCATTTATATGAATGACAAAAAGCAGTGGACCCAAGCACTGATCCTTGTGGTACACCACTGGTCAGAGACCTCCTGTCTGAAAAGCAACCCTCCGCCACAACCTTCTGTCTTCTAACTTCGAGCCAGTTTTGTATTCAAATGGCTAGTTCACCCTGTATTCCATGTGATCTTACCTTGCTAACCAGTCTACTATGAGGAGCCTTGTTGAACCGTGTCAAAGCGATGAGGACCATCAGAGGGTACAGCAGTATATAGATCGGTTGGTAACTTGGGCAGAGAGATGACAGATGGAGTTTAATCCTGAAAAATGTAAGGTAATGCATTTCAGAAGGATTAATCCAGAGGAAAATATACAGTAAATGGTGAACTGTTATGCCAGAGCAAAAACTGACTACCTTCTGGACTGCAGACACTGGTCTTGCAGTATGGAGTTCTGGGAATGCTGGTCCCATTAATTCTCCTTTACATGCTCTGGTTTCCTATAGTGGAAGCAGTTAGGCCATTTTTCCACCTGTTTCCCATGTAGATCTTTTTTTGTCATACCTGTGCCTGCCAAAGAAACGTGAGCTGCTTAATCTATCCAAATTCCCGGTATGTTTGATCAGACCATTTCTTGGGGCTATGAATGTTTTGCTGGTATACTTTCTGCACCAACTGGTACATATTCAGAATAACCCATTTTATTTTGATGATGAATGGCACTCTCCTCAAGTCAGAGACAGCAAACTTTGTGAACATTCCCTTTCAGTCTGCTCAGTAATACTACTTTCCATTGCTGGCCTGGGTACTTTAACTGCTGTGCTGATCTTTCAGAAGTGATAAGGAAGGTGTGTCCTTCATCTTCAACAAACTTAGGGATTAATTGAGCAAATTTGAATATTTCAGACCTAAAATCTGAGTTAGATACGGTTCCCTCACGAAAACTGCCTTCAGTCTCCCTTCTCAGATCAAAGTGTCTCAGCTGGATATCTTTCATTTTCCCTTTCCTGGAATTCCTTTACCCCCTTTGTTCTTCATCCCACTTCCCT
This sequence comes from Ginglymostoma cirratum, assembly GCA_024137785.1. Classification (NCBI taxonomy): domain Eukaryota; kingdom Metazoa; phylum Chordata; class Chondrichthyes; order Orectolobiformes; family Ginglymostomatidae; genus Ginglymostoma; species Ginglymostoma cirratum. Next base: position 42,695,179 of record JAHRHZ010000266.1, read on the forward strand.
TTGTCTGTTTCCTACCACTCTGTCTTTTCTCTCTATTCCTGAAATGTTCTTCCAATTTTTTTGGAATTTTAATTCCAATCTCTCCTGTTTCAATTTTAATTTATTTGTTTTACTATCTTCAGGATAGATAATTTGCACTCATTTTGCAACTTCATTTTTTTTTCTGGCTGACATGCTCAACTCTATCTATAAGTGCCTAGCTGTACCTTTTAATTCTTACAAGGACGGGGCTTTTAATTTTTCATTTTATTTCATTTTGCTCTATTAAAATCAAACATAGATGTCTTCATGTTTTTGATCTTGGAAATACAAGAAAGTTTTGCTTCAGTTTCCTTTTTTTTAAACATCTTTTGAAGGAATGGTTTCTTTTGCACAAGTTTTTTTTGTATGTAGAATATCTCAGACTTCGAACCCTCAAATCTGATTTGACGAGAGGAGGGAAGGGAATTGGCTTCCCTCTTTTTAACTTCAGCTTTGTCAGTCCCGTCAATAGATTTTTTTTTTGTTTCTTTTTAGCATGCAGCTACCAAATAAAGTGCAGTTTGCTAGAAAATGAAGGGCCAGTTACCTAGGTTCTTTTCTAGTGAATGAAACAGTCACTTTATTATCTACTAACCTCGTGGAAAAATAGTAAAAATGCGACATCAATCACTCACACAAACACGGGTAATAGGTTTCAAGGGAAGACAATGGTACAGACAGTGAAAATAAAAGTTTCACAGTTAAATGATCCTCAGAGTCACTCAGCTATTGGATTATTAACCTGAGACCACAGTTGTTTAAAAATTGACTTGAATCCACAGCCTTTAGTTTATATTGTCTTTCCATGTTCTTTGCCTAAAAATATACCACCTCATTCTTCACCTCCACTTCATCTGCCACATATCCGCCCACTCCAACATTTAAGTGTTCTTCACTGTCTCCCTTACAATTTAAAATTCTTCCAAGCTTTTTTAAATCGCCTGCAAACTTTGAAATTGTCCCTTGCACACCAAGTTCTAGGTCATTCATACAAATCAAAACAAAAGGTTCCAACACTAATTGGAGAACTCTGCTACAAACCCTCCTCAAATCTGAAAATTACCTGTCAACCATCACTCTTTGTTTCTTATCCCTGAGCTGATATCCATCTCACTACTGTCTCTTTATTCCATGAGCTGTAATGTACCTCATGAGTCTGTGGCACTGTATGAATACCTTTTGGACGGTCGTGTAAACCACATCAATAGCCTTGCCATTATTACCATTTTCAGTCACCTCTTCAAAAAACTCCAGCAAGTAGATATAATTTTCTCTTAACAAATCCTTGCTGGCTGTTCTGAATTCCCCTCTATTTTCCCAAGTGTCATTTACTCCTAACCTGAATAATTGATTCTAGAAGATGCCCCCACCCCTACGCCGCCCACTATCATTGAAATTAAACTGACTGGTTAGTAATTGCTGGACTTACTTTTACAATCTTTTTTGAGAAAAGCCATAATGTTTGCAATTCACCACTCATTGGCACCATCCACAAATCCAAAGAAGTTTCAAAGATTGCCTGTGTCTTTCAATTTCCACTCTCACTTCCTTTATTATCTTTGGATCTCACCTGATCCTGGTTTTAATCAGCTTTAAAAAAACAACTTATCCAATGACTCCTCTTCATCAAATTTAAACTGTACTAGTGACTGGGTTTCCTCCTCTGTCATCATGGCCTGGGCTGCATTGGTCTCTACCTATGAGACAGATACAAAATATATGTTTAATATATTCTTCAGTACCTCCTGTCTCCATGAATAAATCCCCTCCCTAGGCCTTAATCATCCCTGCTCCTTCTCTTATCACCTTATTGCTGTTGATGTGACAATAGAAGTCTGTAGCATTTCTCTGTACATTAGCTGCCAGTCTTTCTTTCACAATTCTGCTTCTCTTGTCTTATTTGTTTTTCACTTCTGATCGTTCTGTATTCAGCTTGGTTCTCAACTGTATTTCTTCCCTGACGTCTTTCATAAGCACACATTTTCATCTTTAACATAATTTCTATCTTCTTTGTCATCCAAGGAATACTGGATCTGTTTATCCTACCTTTTCATTTTGAGGAATATACCTTGACTGTGCCCGAGCCATCTCCTCTTTGAAGGTAACCCATTGCTCAGTTATTGTTTTTTCCACCAACCATTGGTTCCAGCCTCTTTGTCCCAACTCCATTCTTGCCCCACTTCCTCTGAATTGACCAACATCATTTCCACCATCATTCCAAACCTTATGATGCACGGAACACTGCCATCTAACAATTCCCCCACCAACACTTGGCTCACTTCCGCCCCAAGAGCCAGTGCTTCCTTTATGCAGGACACACACTGTTGTAGAAATTCTTCTGAACACAATCTAACAACGCCTGCCTTTACGTTATCACAGTATTCCCTATTTACATTTGAGTTATTAAACTCCCCAAGTATAAATGCATATTTTTAAACAACTTTTTGGGATGTGATAATCACTGTCAACTTTTGTTGCTCATCCCTAGTTGCCCTTGAGAAGGTGGTGGTGAGCTATCTTCTTGAACCGCTGTAAACCACATGGTGAAGTCGCCCAAAGTGCTGTTATGGAGGGAGTTACAGGATTATGATCCAGTGATAGTTAAGGAACAGCAATATAGTTCCAAATCAGAATGGTACGTACTTTGGATCGGAACTTGTTGCTGTCAGCCTGCCTCTGTGTCTGCTGCACTTGTTCTCCAGAGATCACAGATTTATAAAGTGCTGTTAAAGGAATTTTGAAGATTAAACTGCTGATCTCCTTGACTGTTGTTGAAACTTCACCCAACCAGTCAAGTGGGAAGTATTCCATCATCCTTCTGACCTGAGCATTACAGATGAAAGACAGATTTTGGATCTCAGGAGGTGCGTTACTCAGCAGAGAATTTCCAGCCTCTGACTTGCTGTTCTACTCAAAGTATTTGTATGGATGGTCCCATTTTGGTTTCTGGACAATTAGAACCTCCAAGATGTTACTTGTGGGTAATTCAGTGTCAATAACGCAAATTGTATGTCAAGGGGATTAGATAGATTGTCCTTTGATGGAAATGGTCATTACTTATCATTAATGGCATGAACAGTATCAAGCATGAATGGTTTTCAGGCCTTTTTACATATGGACGTAGACATATTTCAGTATTTAAATGGTTGAATCCTGTCAATCATCAGCAAACAGCCCGAGTTCTGACCTTGTGATGGAGAGAAGGTTATGAATGAAGCAGTTGAAAATGGCTGACCCTAGAACACCAATTGAGGAATTCCTGCAGCAGTGTCCTGAAGCTGAGATGATCAGCCTGCAGCAACTGCAGTCATCATCCTTTGTGCTAGATATGACGCCAACCAGTGGAGAATATTCCCTCTGATTCCCACTGACTTCAGTTTCGGTAGGGCTACTTGAAGCAACACTTACTTAAATGCTGCCTTGATGTCAAGGATAGTCACTCACTTCAGCTCTGCAAGTTAGCTGTTTTATCCATGTTTGGACCAAGGCCGTAATAAGATCAGAATCATATGGCCCTGACTGAACCCAAATGATTTGCCTATTTCTTTGCTGATGATCAAAACTAGATTGATTTGTGGATTGTAATTTTCCACATTGTTGGGTAGATGCCTCTGTTGTAGTTGTACTAGCTATAGCTTGGCTGGCATCATTACAAATCTGGAATACAGGTTTTCAGTATCGCTAAACGGACGTTGTTTGGGTTCATAGCCTTTGCTGCATTCACAGACTTCTCAATCTAACATGAAGTGAATTGAATCACTCAAAGACTAGCATTGTGATGCTGGGACCTGTGGAGGAAACCAAGATTGATCATCCAGTGAGAATGTCTGGCCGAAGATTCCAAGGAAACTACTATATAGATTTAAATAAGGGTCTGGCACGAGAAGAATTTTCTCAGTGACTTTGCATAAGAAGACGTGTTAAATTCTGAATCCTGCCTAAAATCCCCACATATGGAAAGTAAATCAAAGCACTTTTTGTGCTAAGTAACAACCTCATTCATTCAACAGTTATAAAACATGTAGCTTCAACACTGCCCAAGAAAAATAGATTTGTATCGCCTAAAATGTATTTTTCACTTATAATTAAACCTAGTTGAATATAAAATTGACTTGGTCATAGTTGTGGAGGCGTATTTTTCTTTCTGGAGTTTTGTGACCAGTGGTGTTCTGCAAGGATCAGTGTTAGGACCTCTTTTGTTTGTCATATATATGGACGATTTGAGTGAAAATGTAGGTGGTCTGATTAGTAAGTTTGCAGACGACATGAAAATTGATGGAGTTGTGGATAGTGAGGAAGGTTGTCAAACTATACAGCAAGATGTGGATCATTTGGAAAGTTGGGCAGAGTAATGGCAGATGGAATTTAATGGCAGATGGAACTGGTTTCTGAGGAAGGGTCACCGGACCCGAAACGTTAACTCTGTTTTCTCCTTCACAGATGCTGCCAGACCCACTGAGCTTTTCCAGCATCTTTGTTTTTGTTCCTGATTCACAGCATCCGCAGTTCTGTCAGTTGTTATTTACCAGGATCCTTCCTGAATTGAGCATATTAGCTATAAGGACAAACTTGGATTGTTTTCGCTACAATGTCAGAAACTGAGGGGCACCCTGATAGAAGTATATAAAATTATGAAAGGCATGGCTAGGGTGGATACTCAGAGTCTTTTTCCCAAGGTGGAAATATCAAATACTCTGGAGCGCACTGTCAGGGGAGGTGGTTGAAAATTAGAAAGCAATGTTAAAGAAGCATTTGGACAGATATATGAACAGGCATGGAATAGAGGGAAACAGACAATGTGCAGGAAGAGGGGATTAGTTTAGAATGGCATCATGGTTGGCACAGGCATGGTAGGTCAAAGGGCCTGTTCCTGTGCTGTGCTGTTTTAATGTTCTGTATGTTCTAATTTTACAGTTTTCTAGATTTTTGTAATTTTGATTTTTTGGGTTCTTTCTGTGTGCAATTTTGCAGTTGGAATACTTTATCATACAGTGTTTAAAGCAGAAGTCTTCTCAAAAGAAAAAGAAAAGGAGCAGCAGACCCCACATGATACCACCACCTAGACTGGGAGAGCCAGGTAAGAACTGACAAGGGAATGAGACTTTTCGCTTAGGTGAAAGGAACCTGGAAAAGGGCAAGTCAGTCTTTTAATTTTCATATAACTGAGCAAGATTGAATGTCTAAGATTTTGTAGCCGATGGTGTTTCATTGATAAGTTAAGTGATCACCTTAGAATTAGCTCAACCATAGGAATAGGTCATACAGTGCGTCAGATTATATCTATTTTTGGAAACTGATTTTTAACCCAACCTGTACTGATAGAATGAGACTCTTCTTTACAATTGGTTGTAAGACCCCTAGTGAAATATATCATAGAATAGATACTATGCAGGAGAAGGCCACTTGGTTCACAAATCCAGTCTCAAACTAATTCTAACCAGCATTGGTTCCATGACAAAGCTGTCCATTATTTGGCAATTGTGGATGCAGTACTGAAGTTTGTTAACCTACTAGCTAACATTTTTACCTAATAATCCATTCTTTTACGCAGTTTTGCTCAGAAATATCTAAGAGGATAGCTGGTTGATGAACAGGAACTGCTTTGTAGAGATTGAGTAAAGTTTCTTCGGTCAATGATTTTAAAAAGCACTGAAAGTTTGAGTACAGAATAAGAAACCCTATTTCATCCTCATGTCATCTTGTTTGATTAAATCATTGGCTGAGGAAATTTATGCACATCGATGGAGAGTAAAAAGAGTGTAGACCGTAGCAGCCACTGAAACTTGTGACGTGGAGCAGGCCTAGTTCTCACTTAAATTTGCAACATCATTTTATTCAATGGTAGAGTTTCAAGCTCAGGTTTAAGCATATTTACCTATATAAGGGTCTAAATCCATGCTTTAAACAGCTGGCAGGGACATCCAAAAATGGCTCAAACCATTATTGCTATCAGGCATCCTTTTACATTGGATAGTTGGTTCCTGAAATAGAACAGGAACCACTGGAAATATTCAGCAGATCTGGGTGCATCTGTGAGAGTAATAGTTAAATGTCTCGAGTTGAACATGATTTCTTCAAAGCATAGGCTATTTAGGGCTGTGAGACTATAAGGTGGGAGACTACGTGAGAGCAGATCTTCAGATCATGAAGACAAGTCATGGTCCAGGAGAGGTAGGAACAAGTATCGGACATTCAGACCAGGACACCAATAACAACATCTCTCCCTCATCAGCTAGTTTGATATCAAAGTCAACATTAGACCTAAGACATGCAGCAAGTTCATACAGAGACAAGTGGTTGAGGGAAGGAGAGAAGTTAAGAAGGCTGATACCACACCAACAGTTCTCAGTTAAAAGATAAGATTAGTTACGAGATTAGAGGAAGTGTCCAGGTAGAGGAATAATACTGGAGGTGAGTGAGAGAGTCCACTGACGGGGTGGGGGTAAGGACTCCTAGCCAAGTACAGAGGCAAAGGTGATGGAAGAGAGAGCTGAATGTCAGGCCATGATGACAACTTATTGAGGTGACAGCTATGGACATAAAGATGAGATCTTTGCTAAGCACAGATCATCCAGCGATTGAGTGGCAAAGGTTAGATGGTACAGTGAATACACACTAAGTAGTAGAATTAGAAGGGTGAATGGACTCAGAGAAAAGTGAGAGCGAGAAATGATCTGGAGGTGCATCAGCACCCGAATGTTGTTGGAGCTTGCCTTCCTTAACACCTGACAGAAAGAGAATGCCTTTTATTAAAGTGTTGAATGTGATGAAGGATGAAATGAAACTGAGGACCATGATAGCTTTCAGGTTATGAGTTGGTGCTGCTGGAGAGGAACATTGAATATAAACTTGTGGCAGTTTACATGGCTGAGTGTGGATCTCCAATTATGGAAAGAACAGCAGCTCAAGAAACACTGTATGTTTCAGGGCTCTCTGTAAGTTTTGGTGATTTTAAACATGAATTATGGAAGTTTAAATGGAAATCACGTAGAATAAATCAGACCTGGAGACTTTTGATGAGGAAGAAGATGTGGCTGTGAAAGTGAGTTTTCATAACATCTTGTTAAAACCAGAAAAGAAATGGAAAGCAATAAAGGTGAACAACGTAAAAGTGACAAACAGAGATCCTATCAGAGAGAAGAGCAGACTTCTCCAAGGAAGACCACTGTTGGTACCTGAAACTGGCCCTGTGGGCATTGGTTACAAAAATAAAAAAATTCTAATCTGCAAAATCTGCCTTACAAATTAAGAGAAGAGATTTTAATGTATAGCGGTGGCACATCACCAGCTAGGGTTATCCCCTTTATACTAGAGGTACATAGATTGAGATTTCAAATCATATAACTACTAAATAGTTTACTTCATATTTTAACTATGAACAGAATGTCTTTCTAGATTTCAGTTGTGTGCATATATCTGATTTTGGACCCAAGTTGGTTATTGCCTCTCTGTTGTTTTTCCTTCTAGTCAAGCTACCTTGTTTAAAGATTGAGGAATCCCGGTACCATCGCGACTTGTTGAACCTCTACTGCAGCTCTTTATGTACAGATGTGGTGTTCTCTTCAAAGGATGGACAAGAGGTGGCAAGAGCTCACAGGGTTGTGCTGTGCAGTGCGAGCCATGTCTTCATGTTACTGTTTGGTGTGGAGATTGCCAGTCACCCTGGTGAATTACCTGGGAAGGTTGCTCATAATCTGTTTGCAATAGACGAAGGGGACATTACATTGAACTCCAGCCAAGCTTCACTTTATAACAGCCAGCCAGTAAGGGTCATCATTTTAGACTCACTGCTCTGTGCCTGCTGCTCAGAGGTGTTGAAGTTCATTTATACAGGTATACAATCTGTACTGTGGAGGACTTAAGAAGAAGTGTTACCATCCTGAAAATTACATTTATATTGAAAATTCTTGTATAAATTATTTTCTGAAATTGCAGTTCAGCTTGTCTATAATCCCTAAAATTGAATTCTGATAACATTATTAACTTGTGATAATATATGAATCAGAAAATAGCAATGGAAAGGACATTATTTTTTCACCTTTATGAGATTCAATTATGTCAAAACTGATAGAAAAAAAACTCAACCCTCTCCCTAATATGTGGCAAACTAAACGTCTGCTCTGTCCTGCTGAAAGCCAGCTTTACCTCTTGCCATTACCTTCCATGACTATTGTTTGTTACAATCCCTGTGGAGACCAATGTTTTAAAAAATGATATTTGAATATTTAGTGACTTAATGAAATGATCAGATGATGTGCTTTCAAGTTTTAAGACTCTTAACTAAAACAAATTGACTAACCAGTTGTTAACAGACAATGTTTACTTGAAATGAACAAAAAGATCCCCCATTTGGGTTTTAAAAAAACTAATGGTCCCAAACCACTCATACTTTATGCTCTCCCTTAAATGGACATTTTATTTTCACAAAACCAGCCCAAGGCTCATCCATTCCAGATAATCTGTTTCTTTGTTTTCCTTTCCCAGCTAGGTAATTTCTAATCCCAGAATTGATATTCACTGTGAGGGTGACACTAGAGATTCTTTCTCTTTAACCCAAATTAGCCTAGCCCTAAATTTTGTTTAAAATTTTCTTTCATTTGATTAAACTGCCTGATTTAAAATTTAAAGAGAGCCTGACTGTTAACTATCATTCAGTATTAATAGGTACATTGTCCACACTAATGTCTTCAATAGAGTCCACTGACAACCAATCAGCACTTCCCTCTCACGCAGTACAAATGTTGTTTTCTCCCAAATTTGTGATTTTGAAAAGTGTCCTGATGAGGGCAATATGAAAACCCTCCACAAAATATGTCTTTTTTCAGCAAAACTGAAAATCTCTACTATCATATGACTATTTGAATCTAAGCTAAATTAAACCATCTTGTTTCATCTCTTGAAAATTCTGTGTCCTTCTATGTGGCTTGCTTAGACTGAGTTTGAAAGATCACAACTTCAAAGTGTTTTCATGACCTAAATCTGAGCAAAGCTCACATCCTGTTGATTACATTATTATTATATTATAATATATGTTGAAACATATTGCACCTGTATCTCCATCACAATCATCACAATTGCTCAAATCCTCTCATTTTTCCAGCTCCTAACTTGACTTCTTCGATGCTGTCCTCATCATTTGTCATTATCGCTTGCCCTCTCGAAAAGCTCTTTCTAAATCCATTCATCTTGCTATACCTCCCTTTCTCTTTAAACTCTTGCCAAAAACCTCCTCTCTAGCTATGGCTTATGTCACTTCTCCTTTTCCTAAGTCATTATTTTCACCTCTTGAGAAGCAATATATATGGTTCAGGCATTGGTGTGATAAATGTGATCATACCAGCTATGATCTATTTGGAGAGCTTAAATGTTTTACTGTTGCAGGGTGAAATCAAGCCATGGGTTATTCTCATAACAATACTAGCAATATTAAAATAACAAACAGAATTTTCATAGCATATTGCAAAATTTAATCTCACAAATTTTTTTTTCAATTTTCATAGATATTGAATTGACAAACGTTTCTCTGATCAAATACCTTTGAGGGGTTCCTGTGTTGCCAATGGTACAACTTGGGCCTCTCTGTGCGAACCTAAAAATGAGGAGGAGGAGAATTTTTTTTTTATCTTTCAGAGGGTTGTGTGACTTTGGAACTCTCTGCCTCAGAAGGCATTGGAGGGGGGAATCATTCGATATTTTTAGGATGGAGGTGAATAGGTTCTTGTCAGGCAGGGGAATCTGGTGTTTTTGAGGGTAATGGTAATGTAGAATTCAGAACACCAACACATCAGCCACTTACTCATTGAATGGTGGAGCAGGGTCAAGGAGCTGAATATTTTGGCTTATATTTCGTAGATTCATAAAATTTGAGTGGTAGAGTTTTGGGCTGCATAGCTTTATTCATCACCGCTATCTCCTTGGCCTGTAATTCAGCCAACAGTGTTCCTGATGCAAAATAACAAAAAAACAAATTCCAGCCTTTGGAAATCCAAGCTGTGATTCTGAAATGATGACTCACTCAATTGAGTCGTGTGAGTGTTCAGTATACTATGTCCCACTTGTTTAAACAGTCATCCACTATGAAGCCAATGCATGATGGGCTGGGAATGTTGGAACTCCCTGCTTGGGGAAGCATTCCTTCAAACACAGCTAATATAAAATTAGCACTTGCTCTCAATTCTGGAGTATTTCTTCTTCCAATGGCAAGTTTACTGTGTAATTTGGCAGCAGCTGTCAAGAATCACTATAACGTGATGCTTCAGAATTATAATTTAATTTTCTTTAATTTTATTATTTTTTTATCATTTTGATTTATTAATTTTGCTTTATCACCCACCAGGAGTACAGAGAATTGTAATGTCTTATACCTTAATATTCAAGCTTTGAATGTTGCTGCTGTAGCAGTAAAATTTAAAATGCAAAGATTTCTTGATTCAGACCGTAGAAAATAATGGTTTTAAGTGACCCTTGATTGCCAGATTCTTGGAATACATTTTATCTAAACACAAAAAATGGAAAATCATTAGAGAATATTTATACTCAAGCCAATGTTTTCATTACTAATTGTCATTTGGAGTACTCCTTATAGATATGGTGGAATTTGATCAAAAATATTGAGTTAAAATCATTTATATTTGTAGGCAGGGACCAATTCTTTGCAAACAAAAAAACTGCCATTTTTGAATTATCCAAAAGCTTCGGGAGACAATAGCTCATGCTTTCTTCAAGGTCAATCAGAGTTGACTTGCGAACCAATCAGCACCCTTCCATCTTACGGTAGAAGCTGTTATAATCATTTGAAATTTGGCATTCTTGCTCGATGAAAACAAGATGAAAAGCATTAGCAACTTGTCAATATCAAATATATTCATGGCCGGGTTAGATTGTTTTCATTAAGCAAGGCAGTCAAGGTTATGGAAAGCATTCAGGAAAGGGAAAGCTACAATCTAATCTACTATGATCTTATTGAGTGACAGATGAGCTTCAGTGGCCAAATAGCCTGCACCTGCTCTTAGCTCTTGTGCTATCGTGATTCTCTTTTCAGCAATATTCAACATTTAAAGTTTACAATTTTGTAAATCAAGTATGGTAACAACCTTGTTACAAACATCGTTTTATCTGTTACTATAGGCACTAACTGTTGGGATGAACTAAAATCAGTTCTCTGGAAGAAGCTGAAAAATCTAGAACAAGTGAAAGATGTGATAGAAACAGTCAAACTGCTCTTCAAATGCAGTGCTCAGGTATGTAGTCAAATAATGTAGTGTCAAATTCACAGGCAGGAATGAGGAACACTTTTGTTTATTATTTTATAGCATTTAATTATTCTTTAAAGATATAAGGATGCTCGTACAGTGATTTTTGTTACAGAATAACATGGAATGTTTCAATATAGATTTATGTTTAATGTTTGTCAGAAGATGAGTACTTGAATTCTTTCTTACAGAAAAGTGGTGAGTGGGAGAAAGGTGTTTGATATAGAGATAGATTAATCGGTGGATAAATAAAACAGGCTACTATCAGTCACCTATGCCCCAATATTTGTTTATTCATGAGATGTGGATGGTCCTGGCTATGTCATTCATTTTTTGGCCACCCTAATCACCCTGGAGAAAGTGATGTTGTGCTGCTATGGTGGAATTTGAGTTGTAATCGAGCAAAGAAGCCAAATGCCTGGAGAAGGGAGAGTTCCTGCAGATTCTAAGAGTTGGACCTTACTATAATTTTTTGGACTTAATTCCTGCCTGACAATCAGCCAAGTTGGTAATTCTGTCATTTGTGGTGAGGGCAAGCCTGCAGCAGGAGGTCAGTGCCAGGGAGCCTTGGGGATGATCTATAACAAGCATCAGGAGCACGTGGTGGAATCAATGCTGGGTCAGCGATTGAGTGTGGATGGGGAAGGAGAAACACTATAATCAGTGATGGGAGACAGGTAGTGATTAGGCAGGATATTGGCCTCGATTAGGGGCCAGGTGAAGATACTCATTACAGAGAGATACTCAAGATGTCCTGCTGTTAGCCAATGTGAAAATGGTAGCAAGTGTGCATGTGGGATGTTAAGGATGCGTTCCTCTCATTTAAATCTTTGACTATCTCCGTCACCTTCGCTCAACTATTGTTGGAGTAGTGAGTTACAATTACGGCCAAATCTGAAGTTATCCAATTATTCAATTTCTTTTCTGCTATGATATTAGAAGCTATTTTACATTCGTAAATTATTTAAGGCCGATTTCCTAAGTTAAATGAAACAAAAACTATCTGGACATTTTTTTTCTCATGAATTGCAACAAATGTGATTGCTTTCATGCAATATCAACATGAATCATTTCAATTTGCAACTATGTTAAGTGTTTAGTTTAAGTAGATATTGGCTTCGAGAAAGGATTTGCTAAAGTTTGCACCTGTTTTATATAATGACACAATAGCAATACTGAAAAGAATTCATTTTTATGTGGGGACTTTAAAGTAATGAAACATTCCGAGATGCTATTGTGAAACAAAGTATGATACAAGTCATATAAGGAGGTATTAAGTCAGATGTCCCAAGGAGACATTGGCCAAAAAGATGTGTTCTGAGAGGAGGAAAGTGAAGTGGTGTGGAGAGGATAAACGTGAGCTTCAATTGGCTTATAGAGCTGGCTTTGACACTTCTACCCCCGGGCATAAATCAGGAAGTCAGGAAGGCAAATAGTTCTCCATCCCATACCTGCACGTGCAGATAAACACCGGCTCCCATAACCCAGCTTCCCAGCTCAGTCCTGAGCTGGAGACAATTATTTCCCTCTTGTTGTGCACCATAATGAAAGAAGCGCGTTGCGCCATTTTGAGTTTCTGTTGAATATTTTTTGTCATGAAAATTGTTCCCTAAGTCTGCATGTTCACCAAAATGCACTAGGAATAATTATCGTTTTAATAAACTCAGACAAGATAGGCAGCTCTGTATTTCTATAATGTGACAGTTTCAACTGACGTCTTGGATTGTGTGGACCTATTTTAATAATGTATTCAATATAGCCATTCAAAAGTATCATCAACATGGTGCATCAGTAGATTTAAATTATCTGCCTTTTGAAGTATTGGCCTTGATGTTTTCCTCTGTTTGTTCTTGTGGATTCAAGATTGTCAAGAATGATGGCAGAGTAACAAATATAACAACAACTTGCTTTTGATAGCATCTTCAACAGAGTAAAACTAAGGGGTCAAAAGATAATTTGACAGAGAATCATATAGGAGAAATTAAGATAGATCACCAAATGTTTGGTCAAAGACAAAGGTTTTAAGAGTGTGAATGCAGAAAAAAAAGGAAAAGAGGTTTTGGGGAAGGAATTTGAGAGCTTCATGCCCAGCTGACTGAAGGCACAGCCATCAGTGGTGCAGCCAATAAAATCAGGGGTGTACAACGGATGTCAGAATTGGAGGAGCACACTTATTGGTGAATTGAAGGGCTAGAGGAAGTTGAGAATTTGTAATATTCCTGAATTTCTTAATGCAGAGCCATTACAGGCAGTGACTATAAGTGTATTGTGTAAATGGAGCATTGTGTGAGTTCAGACACAAGCGGCAATGTTTGGATGTGCTCAAGTTTATGAAAGGTGAAAACTGGGAAACTGTTCAAGAATACAGTGGAATGGCCAACTCTAAAGACAACAAAGGTATAGTTGAAGATTTCAGCAGCAGATGACCTGAAGCAGGGTGGATTCAGGTAATGTTATGGAGATGAAAGTAAGTAGTCTTAGTAATGGCATAGACATGCGGTGAGAAGCTCATTTTTAATTATTACTTCATTGGTGAAAGCAGTTAAAAGTTACAAAATTCACCTCAACCAAGTAAACATTTATTGTAGAATGTATCTTTAACAATTAGAATATGACAATCAAAGACTTCAATCTCAGCCAAATTAGTCAATGGAATACAGCAAAAAGCAACAGTCTTGCATCTTCTCACTGATGGAACATGTTTGTAATTACAAATTCTCCCCTTGTACAATTTGCTGTAATTACTAGAAGGCAAAACCCTAAAAGAACCAGAAATGATCAAATTAGGAACTGTTTGAGATAGTGTAGTTGGCTAAGTCTAGATATCCCAATGCTTCTTTTTATGCCTTATAGACAATTTGTTCCAGTGATGTCATCAATCAAACAGCAAAAAGCAAAGGGCAGTCTCAAAGTTGTTGCTGTTCTTTAAGCCTTTTCTTTCAAAATCCTGACTTGGCTGATGTCACCTTTAAAGTACAAGGTATGGAGTTCATTGCTAACTGAAGAAGTTAAGATGTTCAGCCTCTGTAAAACTTATTATTCATGTTTTGTTTATACTGACAATGTCATTTCATAATTTGAGAGAAATTCTCCAAATCAGAGTGATTACATTCAATGAAACTCCAAATAATTCAACTAAGTTTCTTGAAGTATCTTAGGCAATCATTTTGCCAGTAACAAGGTGGAATTACAGTGAAACAATTGCAAACTTCAATTTATGTAATCGTGGTCAGCATTTCTGTGAGGAGAAAATAAGAATTGGATTTTTTTTTGCAGAAAGTGAATGTCTTTGTTTTATCATGCCTCTTTTCAAAAACAATGGCTGGGGGTCTATGGATGCATGGAGACATGGAAGTGGCTTGCCAGGGCAAAACAGGAGAACCATGTTAGTAAATCTCCCTTTTCCTGGAGTAAGACAGAACAGGTTTGGCCACCTATTCCACTGGGACACGCTTCTAAATAGTCCAGTAAAGATCCAGTCCGTGGGCTATTCTGCGGTAATGCCAGTATTTCCCGTTATTGGAACTGCATGCTTTCCCCCCGCCATTTGCAATAGCTGCCAACTTAATTTGGGTGAGCACCCAGCAGCAGGATAGTGACGGCCATTGGAACCTGAGACTCCATGTCCCAGTGATGACACTGTGAAGGGCAAAGTCTGCAACTTCTCTCCCACTGCTCCTGTACAAGGTTTTCCTTTTCAGTCCAATCTCCCAACTAGTTTTAAATCTCTTTATTTCATCTAGTTTAAACCAACAACTGATGGAATCTTCACATTGAGGTGCCCTCGTGCTCACTAGCCTGCATCAACAAGGTCCGCCTTTCTTCATAGCTGCTGGTCTGACATTGCTGGATTGAACCTATAGCTTTCTTAGTGAGATGCCAATTTGGGAGGTCACTTTGCAGAATGCTGTATGGGCAGGCACACTGCCAACATGGGCAGGCTTGGACATGCCTATGGGCTTGGCATTGTGTTCCAAATGTCTGTCAGAAAACAAACAACCTCATTTATCACCACTGGTGAATAATAAATTTATGCCTTGCTCTCATTCATATGTATAAACTGTATGGATTTTAATGTCTGATTGAAAGGACAAAAACATTTAATTCCTTGCACTGCGTTGTTCTTTACTGGAGTCATTTCTCCTTTACTTTAGAGACATTAGTAATAAATGACACTACTGCATTCAGTTTATGAGTTGATGGTAGATGTTGGTGGAAGTCCAGTATAATTATGGCCTATTCTTTATTATTTTACAATGGTGGAAGTTAGGACAGTTTACCGCTGCATTATGTGGTTTGGTTGCATCAGTCCACAAATCCACGCACCTGTAATTTTACACCTCTGAACATTTGTAAATGATGCTGTTCTTTAGCAACATACATTATTACAATACTCTACAAGACGACAAGAGTGGAAACTAATTTTCAAATGCAAAGAATTGAAGGCATTTAATTTAAGTTTATAAGTTTTATTCCCCTTTTGGAATTCCAGTGGACTGCTGCTGAGGAATGAGCAGTTGGTTTATTCTCGGTCTTGGTAAACAGCAGCCTAATTGGGCTGCTGAGATATTCTTTTTTAAGAAAGCTACCTTAGATCAATTCAGAGCATCCACTAACACCTTTTTTTTCTGGCGGTTCATTTGTTTTGAAAATATAGAACCAAAGCTTCTTCAGTTCTCTGCCCCTCCAACTTGGGTAGGACAAGGAGGCAGGTACCAGATCTGCTACTGCTGGAAAAAGAATCAATTTCCTGGTGGAACCATTGATTTGAACTACATTGCACTAACCCCACTAGCCCCACCTCCCTGCTCCCTGAGGAATCCAATTAGCAGTGACAATAAGCATCTTTGCATATTGTAGTTTAGAGCAATGGATAATGATGGTAGACTTGCCAAGTTTCTTTCTAGCACTTGGCTGACCAGGAAGCTTTGCTGCTTTTACTACCTGCCACTGGCATATTTGGAAGGATTTAGGTAGTTAACAAGCAAACCTTCCTTAGCCATCAGGTCCTGGAGAGGAACACATACCTGGAATTCTGGCTCACAGACTGGGGTGCTTTACATTGTACATGCTACATACGCTTGAGTTTAACCTCATTGTACTTATCTCACATTTCTAACTCATATACGTTTGTGCCCAGGAATATCATCTATCTGAAGTGATAAAACCCAGAGAATAATACCACTCCTAGGTTGTGCCTTTATTTTTACAAAAACAGCATTAAAAAAACAAAGTATGCTAGAAGGTATTTCTTGCAAATAGGTATTGTTCAAACTAACCTTGCCTGGAGGAAATCATTTTTAAAAATTGCACCTTGGGTTTATTTGCAGTTCTGATGATGTTATGGTTTCTTTATCTTTATTAAAGACACAATAGAATCATTTGCTTCATCTGAACCATCCGTTCTGAATAGGTTCACATTTTCTTCTGTCTCCATCTCTCTCTCAAGGTGCATCCATCTATGCTCACAGAGCAGTATTGGTAGCTCGCTGTGAGGTAATGGCAGCAATGTTTAGTGGATACTATGCTGAAACAACAGCATGTCAGATTCCTATTCAAGGTGTTTCCAAGGAAACATTTCTTTCTTTCTTGGAGTATCTGTATACTGATACCTGCTGCACAGGTAAGGAATCAATCCTGCAGAGGTGGGCAAAGTGTGTTTATATGAAAAGAAATTTTTAGAAAGAGCCTGCAGATCAGCTGTCTAAAAATGTCTTAGAGTTCCAAATGTAACGTAAACTTGATCAACTTTGGGCAGTATACAGACACTGAAGAAATGAATTAGGGCTGAGGGCCTTTCAGGTCCAAACCACTCCACTTTATGGAAGTGTCAGGAGCAGTATATACCTAATTCTCAGCTCAAAAACAAGAATTTTAATGCTGTAAGGGTCTAGCTTGGCTGTGATGCCAATTACTCCAACAGCAAGTCAATGTTACCTGGGAAAATTCACAACTTATTTCTTTAAGGGCAATCAATGATACTTACATTATTTAGCAAGAGCAACATTTCTGTGAGGCTGCTTGGAGACCAGGGATTATTGAAAAGTCACAACCCCACATTTTCATCTTCAACATTAGATTGCTTGAGTCCAGAAATTTCCTGACACCCACCTCAATAGAAAATACACCATCAGATCCAATTTTCATCATGGGGTGGTAATGAGTGTGGGATAGAGTTGGGTACACTGTCCCAGAAGATCAGTGATGGGTGATGGTGGTGCTGAGTGCTCAGAAACAGGCTGGTTAAAGGCATATCCCAGTTCTTCAAGACATTGCTGCAGCTGTTTGCTTATATATTAGGCCCTCAAGGCTCACCCTCATATACCCTCACATCCTTACTCACTTCCCATACCACCTCCATACCAACTTATGTCACCACCAACCAAGGGCATAGCTAAGAGCACAAAGTCTTGCTGCCCATATCCTTCACCAGTACCAGCAAAAATGGGGGACATGGAACAGTGACAGGAATCTTACAATCAAGCCCCATCCATTATTTTTAAATGCATCCGTTCAGACAAAGTTGGAGGTGTCAAAACCAAGGCAGAGGGGCATGGGCCTGAATTTTCATGCATCTGTCCATGCCAGAAAGGGTCAAACAAAGTAGGCACGAGCAGCATTGACAGTGCTCCTGGCTGTATTCATGTTGGTGACCATTTTGTAAGGTGAAGGAATAGGCCTGAGGCTGGAAAGGATGTGAGGCAGGAACACAATCCACCTCTGTGCAACAGTCTAAAGTGAGACCTTTCAGAATTTTCACTTCCATAAACCAGCCAAATGAGAAGAGGCAGGAGTTGGGACAGAGGTCAGGAACCTCTTGAAAGACAGTTTTGATTATATTTAGGGGTATAAGGGTAGCAAGGAGACAGGTTAACATGGAGACAGCTCAGGTGAAGAAGGCGCAGTGACGGTGGGTCAGCTCCTTGTGCCATGGTCCCAGATGATGTAATTACTTGACAAGCAGGTCCCAGACTGAAAACTGGCTTGATAGATGTATTTTGTCTTTTTTTCCAGTTTTAATAAGGTGATCTTTCACTAAAACACAAGCACGCAATTCTGCAGATTTAGTTTTAACAATAAAGCAAAAGATTATCACTCAAAAGAAATGATGAATAAAATAGAATAAACCAAATATTTCATATAAAACAACAAGTTTAAAAATGTCAAATCCCATGATTAAATACAGTCTCATTTCATAGAATCCCTACAGTGTGGGAACAAGCCCTTCGGCCCAACAAGTCCACACCAAACCTTGGAGCATCCCACCCAGACCCATCCCCCTAATCTACACATCCCTATGGGCAATTTAACATGGCCAATTCACCTAACCTGCACATCTTTGGACTGTGGGAGGAAACCAGAGCACTCGGAGGAAACCCACAGAGACATGGGGAGAATGTGCAAACTCCACACAGGCAGTTGCCCAAGGCTGGAATCAAACCCAGGTCCATGGCGCTGTGAGGCAGCAGTGCTAACCACTGAGCCACCGTGCTGCCCCCATTATGCTGACGACACTCCTTTACAGTACTCAGGTGGAGGGAATTCTATTCTCTATCACATCTATAGGGTTTAACTTAACAGATGCTTTAATTTCTGGTTTTGAGAATCTGATAGCCTCTTCCTTGATTCTTCATATAACTGAGCCTGGAATTTCTCACCTTCAAACAAACCCTTCAAGTTTCAGCCAACCATTTCTGGGCCAGAAATTTCAAACTGACTCCTTACACTTAGGAGTTTCTTAACTGTTTCTTAACAGGTCTAAACTATCTCCGTCTTTAGAAGCAACTGTCACACACTCCAGCTGCAGCCAGGGCTCTGTAAACCTTCCCAACCCAGAAAGGCTTTCTTCAAGCAATTGGATATTTTTCCCAAGACAAAAAAAAAATCCATTCTGGAACCTTCTGACTGAAGTCTGTTTGTTTAGTTTGTGAAAACTCTCTCAAATGAAAATTGCTCTCTAGGAAGACTCTACTCATGCTCTACTTTAAAACAATAACCACTAATGCAAAAATACTTGAAAGTTAATCCTGAAACCCCTTCATTCATACACACAAATCAAATCCCTCAAGCCATGAGTTCAAATGTCCAATATACATAAATCACACAGCTTGCATCACATACAGAAGACAAATTTGAACAGGCATCAACTTTGATGGGGCATATCTGTAAGGCCTAGGAGATTTAGTTTGTTATGTTTTAAGTACTGGGAACCGAGGCTCAGACCTGTTTGCTGGAACTCATAAGTGATCATCACAGCATCAAAAATATGGCAGCCAAAACGGGTCCTTTAGTAAATCTGCCATTAGCACAAAGTGGGCTTTTCATCCAGAAAACCTCACTTTCTGGCAGCTTTATGACAGAGGCCGGATTAAAACATTGGAATTAGATCTATGCCCCAATTTCTGCTTCAGTTGTGAAAATCCAGGCTGTAGAAACTTCAGCACAGAAGGCAGCCATTTGGCCAATCAAGTCCATACTGATTCTATGAGTCCCAATCAATCCGCGGGATTTAATGTGTCCCATTTGCTGAGTCTGTCACTATAGACCGTTTAGTCCAACCAGTCCATGCCAAACATAATCCCAAACTAAACTAGTCCCACCTGCCTGCTCCTGCCCCATATCCCTCAAAACCTTTCCTATTCATATATCCATCTAAATGTCTTTTAAACGTTGTAATTATACCCGCATCTACCACTTCATCAGGAAGGTCATTCCACACGCAAACCACCCTCTGTGTAAACAAAAAATCGCCTCATGTCTTTTTTAAATCTCTCTCCTCTCACTTTAAAAATGTACCCCCTAGACTTGAAATTCCTTATCTTAGGGAAAAGACAACTACCATCAACTCTATCTATACATCTCATTATTTTATAAACTTCTATCAGGTCACCTCTCAAGCTGTGTTTCGTTGTTTTTTCTACATTTTATTAAGAAGGACAGTAATACTTATCTTTTCAACTTTGTTTTATTTGTTTTTTTGCTTTGTACTGAGATTCTATACATTGGTACCTTTGTACCTAAAATGGCGCCAGAAGTGGTGATATGTAAATTTTTCACTGTACTTATGTGAGCACATGTGACAATAAACCTAATTCAATTCAATTAATTTTGTAGCTAAAGTCTGCTATCTCTGGAAATCCATTAGTTAAATCTCCCCCGCATCATCTCACAAACCTTCACTTACAATATTATAACTGAGACCTAACTACAACTTTATAATGGTTAAGCATAATCTTCTTCATTTTACACTCATGAAGCCCAATTCCATATGCTTTGCTAATGTATTCTCTCTCAGTATGCCTTGCTAATTCCAAAGATCTATGCACATAAACTTCTCAGCCCCTCCACTCTTGCACATATTTTTAGGAACAGAGCCATGGAAATTGTATTTCCCTATTCTTCTGCTAAGATATATCATGTCAGACTTCTCTGTAGTAAATTTCATCTGCCACTTGTTTATTCATTCTCCTGGCCTATCTCTATCCTGTCTCATTTGATTAATAATGTCTTCACTGCCAGCCATACATCCAGTTTTGGTATAATGGCAAATTTCAAAATTTTACTCTGAATTTCAATATTCAAATCATTTATATTTATCCAAATAAAGCAGTGGTCCCAGTTCTGACCTTTGGGAAACTCCATGTCCGCTGACCTGTTGAAGAACAGTCAGCATGACTCATTTCTTTCAGTCCTAGTGCCAACTTGTAATACAAATTGACACTGACTCTCCTATTCCACAATACACAGTTTTATTAGCAAGCCTTAGCTGTGTGAGCATTCTCATTGGTAAAGATAAAGTCATCGTCATTATAGTCCTATTGGACAACAGGGCTGCCGTCTCAGTGGACAGAGATAATTGGTGGTGGTTTAACCTAAGGTTCACTACACCTCAGGTTAGGCAAGTTTGAGAAGGAGAATTCTTCATGGTAACTTCAATAGTACAAAACCTTCATCAAGCAATATAGTCCTAACCTGCAGCTTTAAATGTATATTATCCTATTCATCTATAACAGGACCCACTTTAACTCTTACTGCCAACTATTGCAGACTGGTATGAGATGTTTTGGGCTTCTTCGATAACTACCATGTGATTCTAACATGCTCGCTTTGCCTTTTGTAAATTTTTCTTTACTTCCCCTCTCAACCTATTGTATGGGTCTTGCTTGTAAAATTCAGCTGACTTGAATTATACACTCCCTTCTTTGGGTTCCAAAATATTCTGTCACTGCCTTCACATCAACAACCTTGGCTTTGCTTCCCTTCTTCAAGTATAGGGAACAACGTCACAGTGGAAATTTCAGGAAAGACCCTATACAGCAAATGTGGTTGTGCTCCTGGCTGCATTGTACCAAGCCATAAAGACCCCGCGTGGGCCTTACTTGGGGTCAGTGCTGGGATTCTGGACATGGCATCACTATGTACTGTCTAATCAAGGCAAGCACCTTGCACATACTTGTAAAGATGCAGTTTGCCTGCCACATTTTCTCTGTCTCAAAAAGTTTTCAAGGATTGTTAGGACAATTGCCAGAATGTGGGGTCCTAACATAATTATTAGAATTGCAGATTGTGCAGAATGTTAAAAAGAGACTTTTATATCAAAATTATTATTATTAAAGATGAGCATAGTTACATTAGTTTGCTTCAAATCAATTCTCCTCTTTGGGGGACTTGCATCTTTGACCAAGAACAAAGAATTAGATTGTGAGAAATATGTCATGAAATCAATTAATATACAAAAGAATTCTCACTGTATTTTAGGAGTTGTCAAATGACTTCTAATCTTAGAAATTAGGAAGGACAAATTGTAAAATCATGGTTTTGTGTTTATTGCTGTGACTTAGAAACTGAGAGCCTTGATTAATATAGCCAAGACCTATGTCTTGATAAAAGTACCAAGAGAATGAAAAATATCTTGGACAATGTCATTTTAATACTGTGATTATTTTTAACAAAAATGTTAATTTGCCTAACTTTCTGATTTCTAGCCAGCATTCTCCAAGCCATGGCTCTGTTAATATGTGCAGAAATGTATCAGATACACAGACTACAGCAGATATGCGAATCGTACATTGTCACACAGCTACAGAGCATGCCGAGTAGACAACTTGTATCAACGAACCTTAACATTGTAAACTTATATAACAAAGCCAAGGTAAGCCAATATTCATAAAACTAAAATGTTTCTCCACCACTTACAATGCATTATAGACCATTTGAAAATTAAACATTGTAGTAATTCTTCAAAAATAGGGTTTGATCTCATAGAAACCTAACAACATATGGATTTCACCAGCTTGACTAAGGAAGTGCTTCCATTGATTCCAAAGAAGAGTCATTTTGGACTTGAAATGTCACCTCTGTTCCTTTCTTTACAGATGCTGCCAAACTTGTGGAGTTTCTCCAGCTCTTTCTGTTCTTGTTTTGGATTTTCAGCACCCGTGGTACTTTGTTTTCTGCTTTGCTGCTTCAGTTGGACAATAGGCAAATAGTTAGAAAATGTGTTTTGAACTGTGTTTCAAATGTAAGCCAAGTATTTGTAATGATGTTGGTGATGATACAGAAGACTGCATCATGGTATCAAACTATAATATGGTATATTTTTGATTCCAAAGTGATTTTACACTGATGACCTTAAATGTCCATTAATTTACTTTAAACAACATAAATTGGGAATTTGGTACTGACAAAATTTACCAGGCAATTTGGAATGAAGGGGTAGAAATTGGACAGATGCAAAATAGGTGATATTGCACACTGAGCTCAAAGTTCATTGTATTGGTTTGCTGCTGGTGTCTTAGGTTTACCCAATTGGGATCCCTCACCATTTCCCTTAAATTAACGTTAAAGGGAGCTCCAGCTTTTTGGCCCAGTGACAGCAAAGAAAAAGTGATATGGTTTGAAGTTAGGGTGGCGTGTAGCTCAATGAGAAACTTGGAGATATGCTGTTCTCATACATTTTCTGTAGTTGCCTTTCCTTGTGGTAAAGCATGCAAATTTAGAACGTTGAGGCAGAGGAGCCTTGGTGAGTTGCTGCACTGCCTCTTGTAGATGGAAAAGAAATACTACCACTGTGCATTCATGGTGAAGGGATTGAATTTTGAGGGTAATAGGTAGAGTGCCAGTCAAGCAGCTGTTTTGTTAAAGAACAAAGAAAATTACAGTACAGGAACAGGCCATTTGGCCCTCCAAGCCTTCATCAACATGCTGCCCGTAGCAACTAAAATCCCCTACCCTTCTGGGGACCATATCCCTCTATTCCCATCCTATTCATGTGTTTGTCAAGACACCCTTTAAAAGCCATTATAGTACCTGCTTCCACTACCTCCCCCAGCAGCAAGTTCCAGGCAACCACCACCCTCTGTGTAAAAAAAAAAACTTGCACCTTGCACCTCGCACCTTAAACCTATGGCTCCTGGTAACTGACTCTTCCACCCTGGTAAAAAGCTTCTGACTGTCGATTCTGTCTATGCCCTTTATAATCTTGTAGATGTCTATCAAGTCCCCCCTCAACCTCCGTCACTCCAGCGAGAACCCCTCCTCATAGCTAATGCCCTCCATATCAGACAACCTGGTACATCTTTTCTGTACCCTCTCCAAAGTCACCACATCCTTCTGGTAGTATGGCGACCAGATTTGAACACAATATTCCAAATGCAGCCTAACTAAGGTTCTATATTGCTGAAAAATTACCTGCCAATTTTTAAACTCAGTGCCCCAACCGATGAAGGCAAGCATGCCATATGCCTTGTTGACTACCTTTTCCACCTGTGTTGCCACTTTCAGTGACCTGTGTACCTGTACACCCACATTCCTCTGCCTATCAGTATTATTAAGGGCTCTGCCATTTACTGTAAATTTTCCATCTGGATTAGACCTTCCAAAATGCATTACCTCACATTTTTCAGGATTAAACTCTATCTGCCATCTCTCTGCCCAAATCACCAACCGATCTATATCCTGCTGTATCCTTTGACAGTCCTCATTGCTACCTGCATTCCACCAACCATTGTGTCATTGGCAAACTTATTAATCAGGCCAGTTACATTCTCCTCCAAATCATTTATATATATTACAAACACCAAAGGACCCAACACTGATCCCTGAGGAACGCCACTAGTCATAGCCCTCCATTCAGAAGTGCACCCTTCCACTGCTACCCTCTGTCTTCTATGACTGAGCCAGTTTTTTTTTAAAATCCATCTTGCAAGCTCACCTCTGACCCTGTGCAACTTTAACTTCTCTATCAGCCTGCTTTGAGGGACCTTGTCAGAGGCTTTACTGAAGTTCATGTAGACAACATCCATTGCCCTACCCTCATCGATCATCTTCGTCACTTCCTCAAAAAAACTCAACCAAGTTGGTGAGACATGACCTCCTCTTCACAAAACCATGTTGCTTCTCACTAATACGCCTATTGATTTCCAGGTGGGAGTAAATCCTGTCTCGAAGAATCCTCTCCAATAATTTCCCTACCACTGACATAAGGCTCACTGGACTGTAATTAGCTGGATTTTCCTTGCCACCCTTCTTATACAAAGGAACAACATTGGCTATTCTCCAATCCTCGGGGACCTCCCCTGTAGCCAGTGAGGATACAAAGATTTCCCTCAAAGCCCCAGTAATTTCTTCCCTTGCTTCTCATTATTCTGGGGTGTATCCCATCAGGCCCTGGGGACTTGTCTGCCTTAAATGTTTGTCAAGACCCCCAGTACCTCCTCCCTTTGATCTCAGCATGACCCAAACTACCCACACACTTGGGTGTCCTTGGTGGTGTTGAACTTCTTGAGGGTTGTTGAAACTATTCTAAAGATTTCCTGCAGTGATGTTCAAGGTCTGAGCTGATTGAATCTCCAAAAGTCATACCTATATTCCTTTGTGCTAGGTATAATACCAACTAGTGGTTCTGATGGAATTTGGAGAGGACACTGTAAATCCCTAATCTTACCACTCTATTGGTCACAATATAAACTTAAAAGTTTTACTCAGTTACTGATTTGGCCAATTCATACTTTAAGTTCTAAAATTGATAAACAAAATTGTTTTAAGTGTGGTTGAAAAATACAAATTTGTTGCAATGTTTTGACTTGCACTCTTCAGGACAATTTGCAAGAATGCCTGGCATTAAGGGGAAAAAAAAACAACAATTTTTTTTGACAGAAAGGAGTGTACTAATTGGTTGGCAAGTGGTCTCTGGTAGGGACATTCCAATGGCAGCACAGATAACTGTCAAAATCATCATTAGTGTACAGATATTAAATGAGAAATCTTGACTGATTTGTCAGAGTATTGCCCTGAGAAAGAAATACAGCTCTTTGCTGCAATCTGTTTTGCTGTATTGAATAGGCACAGTGCATATTTGTGTTCTTTCAATCTGCAGCAAGCTGGGCCTTCTGTATTCATATGTAGCTTTATATGGGGATGAGTGTGTTACATTAAAAGTCTGACTGAATCCTCTATTGGTTATCAGTGTAATTCTTCACAAACTCAGTATTAGTAGGTAAATTTTGTTTAATTACAGATTCTCATCTAAATCAAACTATCCCAAATTTGTTTACCGTTGCATTTTCAAAAAATCTCAACTATCAATTTTGGCCCTCTGCTTGCCAAACATTCCTAATATAGGCACGAATAGCCTCATTCTGTGATGTAACAATTCTGTGAATATTTCTACAACTACTGATTTAGCAAGTACAACTCTCAGCTCTACTTTTAGTATTTTAGTTCCCAGGAAAACTACTGTCCTCACTCATCCATTCCCCACAGACTTCAGGGAACAACAATAAAGGGCAAAGAATGTGAACTTGCGTGAATATTGCAGACAATTAGTTTAGCTATTCACCAGATCTGACTGGATCACAAGACACCATGATATCCTGCTTCCACTATCTAAAACTGCACACAATTCCAGGGTCATCCTAGAATGCAAAGATAACCCCTTGGGTTATTTTCTCTCCTACAGACTGTTAGTATAAACTCCTATCCCTCCACCCTACTTCTTTGTAAAGTACAAGGTGTTTGTCTCTTTCTTAGAAATACAGAAATTAACAATCTGGTCAACTGCCTCTGTTGTATCTTTTCACTAGTCCATGGGATCAACTTCCCTTTAAAATATCCCACTTGCAAGGCCTGAACTCCTCTTTCTCCAATCTGCACCTCATGCCATGAGTTTATCTTGTTGGCAAGATTTATTTTGCACTCTGTTAAACTATTCTCCACTAAATAACTGACTACCCAACTTCCCCTCCTGATCCTCAGGGGTTAGTGGATTTTCTTAACAGTTCACATTCTCAAATAAATCTGCTGGCATCACCCTTCTGTTCACAAATCTGAGTTTGACCCCATTGTTTTTGGTAATCATCCCTATTTCTAATCATACTCTCCGCTTCAAGAACCTTGACTATGTTACCAGCTGCCAAATGCAAATGTCCATCCTTTCCCAGGATTCCATATTTGAATGCTTCCAATATTCTGCCCCATCTCAATACTATTATAGCTGTTACCAAATTTGCAAATTACATCCTACATTCTAACTGGATTGGTCTGCTGTCACCAGATTCTCTCCATTCTTCACAAATTAGTTGTAGTCAGAGTACCAATTGTAATTGCTTTTCTTATGTTCCCTCCCCCTTTAACTCTGGTGTCTGCCTAAGAATGTATCCACAGGGCAGAGAATCACTAAAGATCATTCCAGATTCATCAGTCAAATTTCACACACACTCCATCCCTGTTAACAACTCAGAGACCATTGCTGAAGTGTGCATTTCAATCTGGAATACTTTATTTTCAGTTCCACAATGCTACAAGATTATCTACTTGGTTACTGCATTTCATTGCCAGCAACTACCTCATCTTCAGCCAAAAGCTAGAATTTCAAGAGCTTTCCGGTAAGGTATTATTTGTATTGTTTTAAACTCTCAGGAGTAATACAGATTACTTCACTAGATTAATATTAACTAGTGATAATGCTTTTTTCTCCTTGTCAAAAAAAAAACAAAAGGGGTTGTAACAAAAAAAAAGGAAACTTGCAAAAACATATTAAAATACCATTCTCAGGCAGAATGTTTTGTTTATGTTTACAGTAGCATAGTCAGGGCAAATAATTTTACAAAGCTCAGGATTTGTTCCTTCCTGGTTGGGTAGCTCAATGTTTCCTTTGGCACTCTGCAGTTGCTAATCATGTTCATAGCCAGCTCCCACCAAAATCAATATCCATTACTTTTAAAACTTCCCTTCCACAACAGGGCGACATGTTTTCACTTTCACTTCCCGCAACAGCCACTTCACTCAATGGCCTTGCCTGCAAAAAGAGGGTGCCTTGTCAGTGACCTATCCCTTTTTCTAGAAATTAGAATTATTTGGTCCTGCCTGTCCCACAATAATAGTAAAATTGATCTGTGATGTTATGGACCAGACCAAACCCCTTTGAGATATGTTAAGAATGTAGACTAGAACTTAACTTTTTCTTATTTTAAAACGTGTTGGATTCCAGATCCAACACAATTGGTCAACCTACCAGATTTGAAGCAAAACACACTTTATTCATGTAGTATAGATAAAATACAACCAAAGAAAAAGAAAAAAAAAAAAAAAAAATTGGCTCTGCAGAATAGTAGATTAGTTAGCTACTAAACAGTAACTGTTCCAATATAGTAACATCCCATTAAAAACACCCCTGGCAAAAAGCAAATTCAGAAAAGATTGTCTCATATGGAACTCCAGGAGGAAAAGCATCAAGAGAACTCAGTGTAACAGGAAGGGGTGTACTGCAGAAACAACTGCTACTGAAAAACTAGAACTAAAAATCCTGGTTCTGTGGAAGCTTGACTACACCCATTCAGGCTGCTTCTATTGTTCCAACTTTAGGAAATCACAGGCCTCACAAGCTGTTTACTTTACTGACTTTCAAAATAAACAGCTCAGCAACTCGATCTTAAAACCGAGAAAATAAATCACAAAAACAGGACAAAACAACCACTTAATGCCATAGTATCATCACAATGTTATGACTAAAAGTAGTTCATTCTTGACCAAAATCAGCTTTTGACAGAGAGCGCACTAAACTATATTTCACAGATATTGCAATGTGATGTTAATTAAGGAAGAACAAATGTGAAGGCATGTCAAGACATGCACATTAAAAGTGAACAGTCAGTCATCGAAAACATAAACCACAGTCAAGATAGAGGAAAACAAGGCCCTACCTCAATTCTCTTATATAGAAGATTTTCTCAAGTGCTTTTTTTTCCTGACTATTTTTAAAGAGTTATGTTATGGACCCCAAACAGTCAAGAATTTGTGGTGGTCAACAAAGTTAATATCAGGAACGTGAGAAGGATTAACAATTTTCCATTAACTGAAGAATGAGGACACCTCATTGAAGGCTTGTTCCAGCTATGACCACATGGGAATAGAAACGTTTCAGCTAAAAAAAGGTCTTTTACCCCATATTTCCAGAGTTTGCACCATCTTTGGTTGCAAGATCAGGAGAACTCACCTCCTCTAAAGCAATTCCATACACTATAAGACAGCATGTGCTGATTTGAAGATTGGTGTTAATTGTGTGTCTACCCAAAATAACAAAGCCCAAGGCTGAACTGAGCTGCCTCCATGAAGGCTTCAAAACAGAATGATGAAGTGGGGAGATTTGCAGCTTGAGCTTGCTGCACTGCTGACTGAGGGGCAGGTGCATTAATGTATACATTGAATTGAGAGGTCCTGTTTGACTAAGTAGAGCGATAGATTTACAAATTCTTTTAAAGTTACATAATTTCTTATACAAAAAAAATTATAGCAGAGATGAAAGCCAGCATCTTTTGAAGTAAGATAATATCCTATGCAGGAAAATGCAAATCATTTAGTTAAATGCAATATGGAGCAAAACTGTACAGGTATTTTTGACCTTTCAATCAAAGTCCAGACAGGATGTCAAATAACAAAACAGAAAAGAGAAACCAATCTCCAGAGGCAACAGCATTATTCATGGTCAATCTTTTTATTATTTATTTGCAGAGGATGAACAAGCATTTGTTGAAAATCATAGGTGGCCTTCGAGTTCCTACTTGCAGGAGTTGACTGAATACAGGCATCACGTTCATTCTGGGAAATCTCGTTGTATCCTCATGTGACAGACTATCAGCCAGATCTTGGATACCTATCAAAGGCTAAAAGATGGATATTTAGAAAGCCTTGTACTACTTTAGGAAAATAGCAGACAGAAGCATGCTTCATCTCAAGATCAATGAACACAAGCAAGTTTGGAGAAACTTCCAAACTTGTCTCCACTACTATGTTCTGATGACATGCTCTTTGCTTGACCAGCCTAACCACATTTTGGATATTTTTTCTAAAATTAAGACTTGCAGCTCCACCGTCTTCCTTCAATAGTGAAATTATGGATTGTGCATAAAATGTTAAGAATGGTATTGATTATATACCTTAAAATCAATCTTTCTGGTGGCGGTTAGTATTTGTTAAACAAGTCTTAGACAAAGTGATACATGTGAGCATTAATAATTTTTCCTACTTGCACACTATTTCCAAATGAGCTACTATGATTGACAGGATAGGTAATTCAACCGCAGATACCATTGCACTCTGCCTTAGAGCACTGAAGTGCACAGCTGCCCTAGAACCAGGGAACACAACTGATGGTCAGGGGCACACTCCAGCTAGCTAGCACGTATTGTCAGTTCCAATTTAGTCAGCTGTTTTTTTGACATGATTAGAATTGCAGTTAGAAGAACCACATTGTTTTAGGATTGCAGTAATGAATATCTGCAATATTTTAAAGTAGTTTCACGCTGACAAGGTCTCCTTTTGTTTATTTTGTATAAACTAATAGCTATAGAAAATTCATTTACTCCATTTGATATTAATCCAGCAGGTATTACAATGGTGAGTGGGGTTTACAGTGAAGATTATTACATGCTTATTACCAAGGTGGAAGAGCATAGTTAGAATGAAGCAATTGCAATTCTGCTACTTATGAATAACTGATATTCAGCTATAAAATAGGAAATATTGGAAATATAAAGATTGTGAACACTTGTAAAGAGGAAAATCTGCAATGTAGCGATAACATCACTAGATTAGCCTGAACATCTGGTTCGCCAATGCTCTGGACACAAGAGTTCAACTCCCAATGTAGATGATGAAACTTGAAATCAAAAAGAGTCAAATCTGGAACTAAAAACTTGTTTAAAGTGACCACAAAACCATTGGACAATTGACATAAAAACACATCTGGTTTGCTGATGCCCTTTAAGAAAAGATCTGCCATCCTTAACCCAACAGGCATATGTGTGACTCCAGACCAAATAGTAACATGGCTCATTCCTAGTTGCCCATGATAAAGTTATGGTAAGCTGCTACAGTCCATTTGGTGTAGTTAGATGCACAATGCTTTGGGGGAGGGATCATTAGAAATTTTAACCTGACCTTGAAAGAACAGTGATACGTGTCCAAGTCAGGACAATGAGTGGCCTGGAGGGGAATGTCCGGGCAGTGGTGTTCTCATGAAATCTGCCTCCCTTATCCTTCTAGATACAGTGATGGTCATGAGTTTGGAAGATGCAGTCTAAGGAGCTTTGGAGAATTTCTGCAGCAAATCTTGCAGATGGTACACATTGCTGAGTATTGGTCAGTAAAGAGGTGCTAATGAGACAGGTCACTTTATGTGGGATTATATCAAGCTTAGAGTGTTGCTAGAGCTGCACGCATCCAAGTGGAGCATATTTCACCACAATCCTGACTTCTGCCTTGTAGATGGTGGACAGGTTTTTGAGAGTCTGGTGGAGAGTTATCTCAGAATTCCATACCTCTGATCAACCAGAGATTTAGGTGGATCATCCAATTCAGTTTCTGGTCAATTTTAATCTCCAAGATATTGATAGTGGGGATTCAGCAATTGTAATGCCAATAATGTCAAGGCACGATGGTTAGACACATACATTGGGGATTACGACTTGTGTGGTGCAAATATTAATTGCCACTTCTCAATCCAAACCAAAATCCCCAATTCTCACTGAATATGAGGTTGTTGACTTGTGTGCCAAGCTGGCTTGTTTTTGTTCAGATGTTTCATCACCACGCTAGGTGACATCATCAGTAAGGCCTCCGATGAAGCAAGTTGTTCTGTTCCGTCTGGAATTTATACTGTCTGGTCTGTTATGGTGAGTAGTGTCATTTCCGGTTTTGTTCTGTATGGGTTTGTATATGGGGTCCAATTCCATATGCTTGTTGATTGCATTATGGGGTGAGAACCGTACCTCTAGGAATTCCCGTGTGTGTCTATGTTTGGCTTGGGCTACTATGATCACCTTGTCCCAGTTAAACTAATGGTCTTCATTGTCCGAGTGTAATGACTAGAACACACTATCCTCCCCTGCATTCAACCCAAACAGTGGATGTGGTATGTAGACAGACAACACAGCTGTCATTATTAAAACGCAACAAACTAGAAGAAGAGACCCACTACCTTACCAACAATGTATTTGCGGGGATTAAATTCACGACAGAAGAAGAAAACAACAATCAGCTTTAGTTTCTGGGCATCAGAGTTGAATATATGACCAATGGGGAGTTCCAAACCTCAGTATACAAGAAAGCAACCCACACTGACCAAATTCTCAATTTCCACAACAACCACCCAATGTCCACAAACAAAGCCATATTAGGACACTATTTAAAACGGGCCACCACTCACTGCAACATGCCAAGTCTACGCAGAAAACAGGAAGAGCACTTATACAAAAATCTTCGCTATGAACGGATATCCCCACAACTTCATCTGCAGGTGCCTACTAAATAGACAAGCGGACACAAGTACACCCTAACACACTGCCCTACATCAAGAACATATCAGAACTGACAAAGAGACTCCTACGATCACTAGGAATCATGGTAGCACACAAGCCCATAGCCACTCTACGACAAACATTCAAGGATAAGAGACCCCATTCCCACAAAATGCAGAACCAGCATAGTTTACAAAACACCATGCAACGACTGCCACAAACATTACATCGGGCAGACAGGAAGAAAACTAGCCATCAGAATACACGAACATCAGCTAGCTGCAAAATGACATGATGAACTTTCCTTAATATCAGTACACTTGGACAATGAAGCCCATCAGTTTAATTGGGATAATATAACTATAGTAGTCCAAGCCAAACACAGGCACGCATGGGAATTTCTAGAGGCATGCTTCCCAACCCATAATGCAGTCAACGAACATATAGAATGGGACCCCATATACAAACCCATACAGAAGAAAACCGGAAATGACACTACTCGCCATTAGGAACCGGACAGTATAAATTCCAAACGGAGAAGAATAACGTTGCTTCATCGGAGGCCTCACTGGTGAGGTTACCTAGCATGGTACAAAACATTTGAATGAAAATAAGCCAGCTCGGCCAGCAAGTCAACAACCTCTACAATAACCCAAGCTGCAAATCTTTGCTAAAACTCATGGAATATCCCCACTTCTCATCTTACAGTGGAGGGAAGGCTAACATTGAAACAGTTGAAGACTGTTGGGTCTAAGACACTAGCTATTTGATACTGAGGCATTGCAAGTCCAAATGCGACAAGGTCTGTACAGACACCTGGCAAGTAACAGTCACACCACAAATGCCAGATCCAGCAAGAGAGAATCTTAACCATGGAACCCTCACACTCAATGCTTCCCATCACTGAAACTTCCAATATCAACATCCTGGAGCCTATGATTGACGAGAAACTGAACTGGATCATCCAGAAGCAACTCCTGCATGATCTCCTGGAATGACAATTGACCTCCAACATTCACAACCATCTTTGATTCCACCATTTGGGCAGCATTGGTAGCATCTGCATTGGAGAGGTCCATCGAGAACTCATGGTAGCAAGGGTAATCGGTGGAGGGGAGATAGTGGTGAACCAGTAGCAGAATTGTATTCACCAAGGCACATATATTCATTGTTAGCCAGAAATGCTGGCCAAATGATCCATCTCAGTTTCTTCCCAAGGTCTCAGCATCACAGATGTCTGTCTTCAGGCAATTCAATTCAGTGAGTTATCGAGAAACAGTTGGAGGCATTGGCTTCTGGAAAAGGCCATGACAACAATTCTAAACGCTTGTGTTCCAGAACTTGCCAGACACTAGTCAAACTGCTCCAAAATACACAGTTACAATACTTGTATTGACCAAAGGTGTGGAAAATTGCCCAGATATATCCTGTGCATAAGAATCAGGACAAATCCAGCAGGGCCAATTATTGCCCTATCAACGTGCTCTTGTTTGGTGAAGTGATGGAATGGGTGTTGATACTGCTGAGCAGGTACTGCTCGAAAGCACTAACCTGCTCACTGACAATTTGAGTTCCGCCAGGATCACACTGTTCTTGATTAAAAGGTGGATGAAAAGCCAAATTCCAGATGTGAGAGCAACACAAAGACAGCATCTGACTGAGTGCGCCATAAAGGAACGTTAGTAAAACCCAAGTCAATGTAAAATCATGAAGGAAAATGCCCATTGTTTGGAAACAATGTACCTGGCATGTAGGTAGATGGTTGTGGTTATTGGAGATCAGTCACCTCAGCTCCAGGACATCACTTCAGGTGTTCCTCGAGGTAGAATCCTTGGTTCAACCAGCTTCAGCTACTTCACCAATGACCTTCCCTCTATCACAAAGACAGGAGTGGGGATATTCGCTGATAATTGCAATGTTCAGCACCATACATAACTCCACATATACTGAAGCAGCTGTGTCTAGTTGCAATGAGACCTGGACATCATCTCGGCTTGGGCTGATAAGTGGCAAATTACATTCATGCCACACAAGTGCCAGGCAGTATCACTGAAGCAAATCAAACTAAATTCTATTGACAGTCAAAAGCATGTGCATCACTGAATTCTCCCACTACCAACATCCTAGGAGGCAGTATTGGCTAGAAACTGAACTGGACCAGCCATAAAAAATACTATGGCTACAGGAGCAGTTCAGAGGTTATGAACTCAGTGGTGTGATACCCAATCCCTCTCCATCTTCTACATGGCACTGGTCAAGAGTTTGATTGAATGGTCTCCAATTGTCAGCAAGAATTGTCACTCCAAAAACAAACAGCTCAACACCATCTAGGACAAAGCAGACTGCTCGATTGGCACCTCATCCGCCACTATCAAAATCTCACTCCATCAATGCAAGTAACAATGGAACAATGGAAGCTGTGGCTCAACACACCAAGGCTACTCTGAGATGACCTTCCAAACCCAAACCCTCTACCACCTCAAAAAGATAAGAGCAGTAGACCATGGATCATAAATAGCTAGCATCCAAGTCAAGTTGGTAATAGGGAATTCAAATAGACTGTAGGCCTTTAATTCAAAGGGAATTAAGTATAAAACTCTTGCTAAAAGTATACAAGACACTCACCGGGAACACTGAACTGTTTTGGTCCCTTTATCAAAAGGAAAGATTTACTGGGATGTAGTGCAGAGAAGGTTCTCTAGGCCTGATCCCAGGCATGAAGGGATTTTCACGAGAAGTTGAGCTCATACTCATTTACTTTTC
Source organism: Ginglymostoma cirratum (assembly GCA_024137785.1). NCBI lineage: Eukaryota > Metazoa > Chordata > Chondrichthyes > Orectolobiformes > Ginglymostomatidae > Ginglymostoma > Ginglymostoma cirratum. The sequence goes on from JAHRHZ010000266.1 coordinate 42,730,010, forward strand.
TAAACGACAGAGGTGACTTTATTGAAACATACAAGATTCATATTTGGCTTGATTGGGTAAATGTGAAGAGGTAGTTTCCCCTTGTAGGAGAACCTAAGACCAGAGGACTTATTGTTAGGAGTAGGAAGTTGCCTTCTTAAAAGTAGAGGCAAGGAGAAATTTCTTTTCTCAGACAGTAGTGAATCTGTCAAATTCTTTATTGCAAAAGGCTGTTGAGGCTGGCTTATTAAGTGAGATAAAAGGGAATCAAGAGTTGTGTGGAAAGGCAGTAAAGTGCAGTTGAGGACCCTTAGATCAGCCATGACTTCAATGAAAAGCAGAGCAGACTTGCTGGACTGAATGGCCACCTACATTTTATGGATACATGGGAGCATCACCATTTGTAAGATCCCCTTTGAGCCGCAAAACGTACTGAATTGTGACTATAAATCATTGTTACTTAATTTTCACCAAGTCAAAGTCCTGGAACTTCTTTCCTGATAGTACTATACCCACACCCAAGGGACTGCAGCAGTTCAGAGGCAGCTCATCATCACTTTCAAGGGCAACTGGGGGATGGACAATAAGTGCTGGCCTCACCAGCAATGCAAACATACCGTAAACAAATAGAATACCATGTAGGCAAAAGTAGATAAATGCAGTATAATATGGGAAGGTATGTTTTTTTTAGGCAGAAGAATACAGAAACAGTATACAGTTAAGTGGTCTATGAATACAGAATGCAAGGCACTTGGTCTCCCAGAACATGAATCATAAATGTAGCATGCAAGTACAGTGTGTGATTTAGAAGACAAATGGAAAGTCGTTTGTGGCAGGAGGAATGGAAAATGAAAATGGAATGATTTGTTTCTATTGTAGAACTGGTGGGACAGCATTTAGGAGTATTGTGTAGAGTTTTTGGTGTGCATTAGAATTACATTGCAAACAGTGCAAAGACGGTTCACTCAATTGATTCCTTGGATGATAGTGTTCGAGAAAGAGGTCGACCCAGTTTCCATTGCATTTAGGAGAATGAGAGGGGATTTAATATTTCAGTAAGGGGACTTGACAGGTGGCATGCTGAAAGATGTTTCCCCTTGCAGGACAGACTAAAACTAGGGAAACATTTCGAAAAATAAAATCTAAAAAGTAGTGAATCCCATTGGGATGAAGACTTTTTTCCAAGGGTCAAGAGTTTGGAATTGCCTTCCCCACTAACTGTAGAAGTAGAGTCATTAAATATTTTTTAAGGCCAAGTTAGACAAATTTTTGATTAACAAAGGATTCAGAAAGGGAGTTAGTGTCATCAGAGGTGGTGGAAAAATGTGAAGTTAAAGCCATAAATCAGATCTGCCATAACTTTATTGAATAGCAGAGCAGGATTGAGTGATCAATTGGCTTACTCCTACTCCTAATTCATGTTTGCATATTCAATATTGAGGCGAAATTTTAAATTCAGAATGAGAGGTGACAGCATTCAGAAGTAATTTGCAGAAACCATGTAAACAAGTTCTACAGATATTGGTGGAGGGAGAGTAGAAAATGTCTTAGATTTTAAAAAAAAGGGACCAAAGATTAAGCAGCAGGTACAGAAAGCAGTGAAGCAAGGCGAGTTTACTACTGAATTGCAATCAATGTAGCAACAAACCAGGAAATGGACATTCATAAAAATTAAGTTGCAAAAGCTATAATTATTTTCTGTACAGAAGAACCTAAAAGCATGATTAATGCTATTCAACAAGGGCAGCATATCCTTTGAACAGGATGGCAAGCACTAACCTCCAAGTAATTCATGGTTCTGCTTAAACATGAATCAGGTTATAGCAACACAAGGCTTCCCAAGTAATTTTAAACACTTGTTAAACGTTTAACAATAGTGAAGAGCAATTTTAACAAATTAAACTGTATTCATTTCCTCCCATCCCAACCTATTCAGTTCATTTTAAACAAATGCACAAACGGTAATTGCCAAATCAATTTACAAATGCCATTTTGTATTGCTTGTACTTTGGGTTTTTTGTTTTAAACCAGCAGCTCCATATTTTCTAATAAAATAATACCTGTTTTTGTACATAAACAGCTTTGATACCAGAAGACTCCATGTGGAAGTTGGAAACTGTATACTAAACAATTCCCGTCTCAGTTCATCTTACCAAGGGTTATATGGCACCAATGGCACTCAGTTTTCCCTTCAGCAATCCTTCCTTTTCCAGCTTAACAACATCCGAGCCACCTCCGACACATTCTGTCCCAATGAACACACGTGGCACCTAGAATATAATAATAAGATTGATTGTGCAATTTTGAGAGGTTTTTTTCCTGATCCAATTTGATACTAATCCGCAATTCTCTTAAGCTTCGGTAAGTAAGCATCTTGTTTAGACTGATATTATTTCTACCATAGAGGTAGAGAAGGAAAGCTGCTTCCTAAGACACATCACAAAGTAGGAAAGATACAGAGATTTAAAGAGGAATCCCAGGCTTTAAATCTTGGCAGCCAGAAGCACTGCTACCAAATGGTACAATGATTGAAATCAGGAATGTACAAGTCAGATCGAAGAAGCCATGCAGGATTTAGAAAACACAATGTAGTTAAATTGAAATCGTCAGAAAATTACATGGACAGATGTAGCAACTAAGTGGGACTTGGTGTGAGTTGGGACACAAAGGCCTCATAACCTCACATTTACAGAGGGTAGAAGAGAAGAGGCCAGCCAGATGTGTTGGAGTAGTCATGTGTAGAATTAAAAAGACAAGGAGGAGAGTTGAGGGTTTCAGCAGATGAGCTGATGCAGAGCGTGATGTTAGTCAGGTAGAAATAGATGGCCTTCATGCTAAGTGCTGATTTAGTCAGAAGCTTGTCATGATCAAAATGACGTCAGCCTTCCTGCTCCCCTGATGCTGCTTGACCTGCTTTGCTCCTCCAGCTCTACACCTTGTTATCTCAGATTCTCCAGCATCTGCAGTTCCTACTATCTTTGAAACAGTTTGGTTCAGATTTAGCTAGGTGTGGAAACCTTGGGGGAAAAATGGAAATAAGCACAGAAGCTAAATTGTAAAAGATTGCAGAGCTGAGATGCAGAGGGATCTGGGTATCCAAGTGCATGAATCACAAAGCTTAATATGCAGTGCAATTGGGAAAGCTAGCAGAATGTTAATTGTTGTTTATTGAGAGAAGAATTGAATTGATCTAAGGAGTGGCAGATGGGGTTTAACTTGAATAAATGTGAGGAATTGCATGTTGGTAAAACAAACAAGGGCTGGACTTATAATTTACATCTACAGCCAGAAGTGCCAACTGGATGACTCATCGCAACTTTGAGTTCCACAGGATCATACATGTCATGTTGTAGAATAACGACTGAGGGATTCAAGTACATAATTTTTCAAAATTTGCATCACAGGTAGACAGGGCGGTTAGGCAGCATTTATTGCTCAGACATTTGACTATAGGAGTTAGGATGTCATGTTGAGGTTGTACAGGACATTGAGGCCTCTTCTGGAATATTGTGCGCTGTTCTGGCCACCCTGCTATATGAAGGTGATTTTTAAAGTGGAGCGGATTCAGATAAGATTTACTAGGACATTGCAGGGAATGAAGGGTTTGAGTTATAAAAATAGGCTGCATAGGATGGGACTTTTTCCCCCTGGACGATAGGAGTTGGAGGGGTGACCTTATAGAGGTTTGTAAAAATTATGAGGGGCATAGATAAGGTGAATAGCAAGAGCTTTCCTCCCCTAGGGTGGTGCAGTTCAACACTAGGGGGCATATTTTTTAATGTCGAGAGGAGAGAGTTTTAGAAAGGACATGAGGGGCAATCTTCTAAAAAGAAAGGTAGTTAATGTGTGAAATGAACGGCCAGAAGTAGCAGTGAATGGAGGTACAGTTACAACGTTTAAAAAGACTTAAAGTTTTTGCAAAGAGGTTGTTGACTTGCTTGCCGAGCTGGCTGGTTTTTGTTCAGATGTTTTGTCACCATGCTAGATGACACCATCAGCAAGGCTCCCGATGAAGCATGTTGGAATTTATACTGTCTGGTCTGTTATGGTGAGCAATGTCATTTCTGGTTTTGTTCTTATGGGTTTGTTTGGACAATGAAGGCCATCAGTTTAACTGGGACAAGGTAACCACAGTAGCCCAAGCCAAACATAGACACGCATGGGAATTCCTAGAGGTGTGGTTCTCCACCCACAACGCAATCAACAAACAGAATTGGACTCCATATACAAACCTATGCAGAGCAAAACCGGAAATGATACTGCTCACCACAATGGACTGGACTGTGTAAATTCCAAGCGGAGTAGAACATCATCACTTCAATTGGAGGCCTTACTGATGTTACCTAGCGTGGTGATGAACATCTAAACTTATTTAAAAAGACATTAGGAGGAGTACATGAATAGGAAAGGTTTGGAGGCATATGGGCCAAATGCAGGCAAGTGGAACTAGTTTAGTTTGGGAACGTGGTCAGTGTGGACTAGTTGGACCGAAGGGTCTGTTTCCACACTGTATGATTCTCAATACAGAAGAGCACAGCTAATGCTTCAGTTATGTTGAGGCATTAGTGATACCACAACTGGAGTACTGCATCCAGTATTGGTTTCCTCTTAAAAAAAAAAGGTGGGGTATAAATTCTTTGGAAGCAGCTGAATTTTATCACACTAATTCCTGGAATGGTCATGTTGTCTTGAGGAAACATTGGAGGGAAAACATTTATGTAGTGGTGTTGTCCCTGAACTAATGATCCAGAGACCCAAGCGAAAGTTCTGGGAAACATGGGTTTGAATGCAACTAATAAATCTGGAATTAAAAGCTAGTTTAAGTGGGCACCACAATATGACTGTCATAATAATCATCTGGTTCACTCATCTTTCAGGGGAAAAATAAACTGCTATGCTTCTGTGATATGGCTATTTGGCTTCAGATCCATATTATTGAAATGGAGTCTTAAAACGCCCTGTGAAAATGGCTTTGCAAGCCACCTCAGTTCGGAGAGATATTTTTAAAAAAAAAACATCAGATTTCATAGCAAAGTAAAGAAGGGCGAAATCAATCAGTCATCCACTAAGCCACTGGAAATTACAACAACAATCACTGTCTCTCGCACACACTCACACACACACACACCTCATAGACATCTGGGGATGTTGTGCCAGAGTTGAGCAAGCTGTTTCACAGATGAGTGAAGCAGCACACTGACATGGTCATACCCACAGAATTATACCTTACACACATCACCTCAGACATCAACACTGTCATGAGGCATGTCCTGTCCCAACTGCCATACAGATCCAGCAGAAGCGATGGCACAGTGTTATATCGTTGAGGGCTTGTCATCCTCAACATTTACTGTGGATCACATGCTCACATCAAAAATAGGCATTAACTTCTGCTAATTACCACTATGCCCAATTTAATTTGTCCTCCACATTGAGCAACACTCGGAAGACACATGGAGGGTGGAAAGGACTCAGAATGTGCTCTGGCTAGGGAAATTCAATATGCAACAGCAAGACTGGCTCAGTAGCATCATTAATGACCCAAACAAAAAAAAACGCGAAATACGTACTTAACCTTGTATCTGCCATAGAAAACGATAACATCTGCCCATGAGATTATCACTAAGAGTGGCCATTGTGCAGTGTTTATGGAAACAGAGCCGCATCTTCACATTGAGAATGCCCTCAAATCAGCGTGGCACTCTCAATGCACCAAAATTGATCAGATTTCAAAAAAAAAAACAAATCTAAAATCTCAAAACCAGGTACTTGTGAGGTGCTGTGAGCTATAACTAACAGCTGCATTTTACTTGGTCACAAAGCTGTAACCTCTTGATTCATGAGCATAGACAGCAGAATCTCCTTGGTTCAAAGTACTGTCCAGGAGGTTTCAACCTGCTGAAGCTACAAAAAAGGACAATTCACATGTTAAACAGTACAAACAGCAACTGATAGATGGAGTTAAGGACTTCCACAACTATGGATCATATCTAGGCTCTGCAGTCCAGCTACTTCCACTCATGAATGATGGAGAATTAAACAACTCATTGGAGGAGATTCCACAATACCGCGATCCTTAATGATGGGAGAGCCCAGCACAGTGCAAAAGACAAGGCTGAAGCATTCGTATCTATAGCCAGAAGTGCCGAATGGATGACTCATCACAACCTCCTCCCAAGTTCCACAGGATCATAAATACCAACCTTCAGCCAAATCAATTCACTCCTTATGATGTCAAGAAATAACTTAATGCACTAAATACTGCCAAGATATAGTCTTAGAGCAACATTCTGAAAGTAGTACTGAAATCTGGGGCTTGGGAACTACACACACCCCTAGCCAAACTGTTCCAGTACAGTTACAGAACTGGCATCTAAAAAATTGCTCAGCTACATCCTGTGCCCAAAAAAAAAGGACAAAGATTGAATCTGGTGAATTACTGCTCATCAGTCTCTTCTCCGTCATCACTAAAGACACAGAAGTCATTGACAATTCAAGTGACACTTAACAGTAACCTCCTCACTGATGCTCAGTATCAGGATTGCTCATTACCTGACCTCATTCCGTTAAGACACAACAGCTGAATGCCACTGTGTGAAGTAAAGGTGATTGCCTTTAACACAAGGCAGCATTTTACCAAATGCAGCATTAAGGAGCGCTAGCAAAACTGAGCCAGAGGAAAGTTCTCCACTGGTTTGAGTCATATCTAATACAGCAGAAGATTGTTGTAGTTTTGGAGATTAATCATTTGAGACCAGGGCATCCCTGCAAGAGTTCCTCGGGGTGGTGCCTTCAGCTCAACCATCTTCAGCTCTTCGTTAATGCCCTTTCGTCCAAAAGGTCAGATGGTGTTACCAACACTGAACATCACATTATCAAAATCCTGGGGATTTTCATTGACCAGAAACACATAGCCACTGTATTTATTTGACGAGTTCTAAGAGCAGGTCAGAGGCTAGAAATTCTGCAGCAAGCAAATTAGCTCCTAATGCCTCAATACCTGTTCACCATCTACAAGAAACAAATCAGGAGTGTGATGGAATATCACCTGACTTGCCTGAATGACAAAGTGTCAAGTTCTGATGCAGCAATCATGATTGAACAAAAGGCTCGATGGACCAGCCAGCATTTCCTCTTTCTTACTTTTATACAATATCATGAGACTGGAATTGCTTTCATATTATACAGAGTGCACTTTTAAGGCCAATGGAGTCAGGCAATCAAATCTCTTCAGTAGAAACCAAGTATAAATTTTGAATTTAAGGCAGCCAATACTTAGTCCCAGTAAAAAGCACCAGACCAGATTTACTTTTAAATATTAAAGATTGGGAAGAGTCTATAAATGAGTGCAGTGAGCCAAGCTCCACGTTCATAAGTTTCCTGCACTTTCAGTTACAATAGACTGCTGCATCCACAAGCATAGTGGCAACTCAGAAAATGAAGATCACCAAATACTCTCACTCACACTGACAGAAATCTCAATACCTTAATTAACTCAGCTTGCTGATGCTTGGTTTTATCTGCAATGCATTAAACATTTACACTCATTGAGAAGCATTTGTTGAATTTTTTTAAGCATTTATCTTCAAGAGAAGTAGCAAACTCTAGATTACTCCTGGTACCGTACACAAGTCAGTATCAATTTCTGTGCTGTGTAGAGTCAGGAGGATACAATAGAGGATTTGAAAGATAGCACAAAGATTCTTGAACGTGGAAGGGCTGCAATAACCAGAAGGTAATAAGTCAGAGGAAAAAGGTGCACAGAATACCGGGATCACAGACAGAGGCCAGACATATCTGAAGGCCAGAATATCTGCATCCTTATTTCCACATGGCAATCTAAGAGTAATTAACTGAGGGGAAAGCCAACTTCAAAATAGATCAGACCCCAATAAGTTGAAATCATTTGTTGATGGGTAAAATTGAAAAAAGCAGTACATTGTTCAGTTCAAAAAAAAGAGTTTGGACACAGTCATGGTATTTCACCATGAAGGGGCAGGGTAGGACAAATAAAATCAAGAGATCCCAGGACGGCGAGAGAAATAGGGATGAAGATGAAGCAACAGCAAAATAAGTGTTTTTAGGACAGATGTTGACTGGGTAATATATTGGAGAACCAGGCCAAACTTGGAAGCTTTGGAAGAGATTTGAGGAGAAAAACAAATAAGAAGCAAAAGAGAGTGTTAAAAAGACTGATAGTTAACATAAATGTTGTATACACAGAAGAAACAGTAAAAAGAGTATTAAATTAAAGATTAATGAAAAATCATTTCATCAATGGAGGCTGGCATATGACTAAGGTAGCAAACAAATACTTCGCATCTGCTTTTACCAAAGACTATGATGCACAGGTTACATGGTGAAAGAGGAAGATAGTTTTGATACTCTGGATGAAATTGATAATGAAACAGGGTCTCTGTACTTCAAGTTGACATGGCACCAGGACTGGAAAACATGCATCCAGGGATATTGAGGAAATACAGTGAAGACTAAAGAGGCATAGGTTTTATTTTGTCAGTCTCCTTCAAACTCTCGGCTAGTGTCAGAGGACTGTACAATCCCAAATGTTATCATTGTTCAAAACAAAAAACATGCTTAGCCAAGAAACAATAGGCCCTCTAGTTGAATCATTGATAACAAAAATGTTTTGGACATAAAGTGTTCTGTGTCTTCAAAAGTTCAAGGTGTATTTAGATGGTCCACAATCTTTTATACAAATGTTAGGACATTTCTGCAGTGTGGTTAGGACTGGAAATCCACTTTTTGGGAAGCATAGTAAAGACAGGTTCAATGGAGGGCTCAAACGAGTTGGATTATCATCTGATAAAGGAAGTAAATGCAGGGCTATGGGGAGAAGGCAAGGAATTGCTCTCAGTGAATTGAGCCTTTGGAGAGCCAGCACAAAATAGACCAAGCTGATTGGTTACACCACAGAAGGATGCCTTTTGTTTTGAAAACGAAATATTAGAGAATATTTTTCAAAAAAGAAAGAATTTGCAGCTTCAGTGACATTACAATTAGCATTTAAAAACCTCTCCGTCTCAGTCAGCAAAAGGCGTTTGGGTATTCCCATTAACAAACATCAACCTGCACCCTAACCTGTGTGAATATACACAATGCATCAGCTCTCTAATGCCATTTCTTTTACTGAGTGGCAGAATGAACTGGTTCAAATAGAGAAATTGTGATTACTAATTTCAGTGAAATTTGATTACCTACTAGTTTTTGGCAAGGTTAACAGCAGACCACAAAAAAGTTACCAGAAATTATGGAGCTATATAATTAATGATTCAGACCATTTACCCCATAACCTATACTTCCCTTTGCAACATTCAAGAGTCCCCATATATAAACAGTGCAAACTGCCCAGGAAATTCCAGCTCAAATTGGAGAGCAGTTTTAGGTGCCTGCACAGCTGTGAATTCATGGGCAAAAATACCTTTTACAACCTTCCTGTCTGTTAAAATCATTCCAAAATCACCAGTGTCAGTTCGAACGCTGTTTGTAGAACTACAATCTTCCAAAAAAGATTGAACTTTCAGTGTTTTAAATTAGAAAATCATACACACTCATTAGGCCCACCATTATTACAATATAAATTTTGCAATCTGCTCATTCTATTCCAGGTAACCTATAGCCAGGATCTATTGGTGGAGAGGCCATCCAAGGCTCATGAGCGACATGCAATCCTTCTGCTTCTAAACACCACTCATGTACAGATCAAGTCCTTGGTATTATCACACCCAAACATGAATAATCCAGCCTCCTCAGTCAACGGAAGTGGCTAGCATGTTCAAATCAGAACATGAACTTTTAAGGTTGGCCACTGCTCACTTATTTTACCTCAATGGACAAGCCATTAAATTAGGCCCAGTTTCAAGAATGCACACCTGACGCTGCTGCCCATCATAAAGTCAAAAGCAGTAATGTTAGTTGATGATTGCACTATGTTCAGCACCATTCACAACTCCACAAATACTGAAACAGTCAAAGAACAAAGAAAATTACAGCACAGGAACAGGCCGTTCAGCCCTCCAAGCCTGCGCCGATCGGGATCCTCTGTCTAAACCTGTCATCTATTTTCTAAGGGTCTGTATCCCTTTGCTCCCTGTCCATTCATGCACCTGTCCAGATACATCTTAAAAGACACTAACGTGTCTGTGTCTACCACCTCCGCTGGCAACGTGTTCCAGGCACCAACCACCCTCTGCGTAGAGAACTTTCCACGCATATTTCCCGTAAACTTTCCTCCTCTCACTTTGAACTCATGTCCCCTAGTAATTGAGTCCCCTACTCTGGGAAAAAGCCTCTTGCTATCCACCTTGTCTATACCCCTCATGATTTTGTAGACCTCAATCAGGTCCCCCCTCAATCTCCATCTTTCTAATGAAAATAATCCTAGTCTACTCAACCTTTCTTCATAGCTAGCGCCCTCCATACCAGGCAACATCCTGGTGAACCTCCTCTGCACCCTCTCCAAAGCATCCACATCCTTTTGGTAATGTGGCGACCAGAACTGTACGCAGTACTCCAAATGTGGCCAAACCAAAGTCTTATACAACTGTAACATGACCTGCCAACTCTTGTACTCAATACCCCGTCCGATGAAGGAAAGCATGCTGTATGCCTTCTTGACCACTCTATTGACCTGCGTTGCCACCTTCAGGGAACAATGAACCTGAACACCCAGATCTCTCTGTACATCAATTTTCCCCAGGACTTTTCCCATTTACTGTATAGTTTGCTCTTGAATTAGATCTTCCAAAATGCATCACCTCGCATTTGCCCGGATTGAACTCCATCTGCCATTTACCTGCCCAACTCTCCAATCTATCTATATTCTGTCGTAATCTCTGACAGTCCCCTTCACTATCTGCTACTCCACCAATCTTCGTGTCATCGTGTCATCCATGTCCAAATTCAGCCAGACCTTGATATTTTCCTGGTTTGGCCTGGCAAGTGACATTTGTGCCACACAAGTGTCAGGCATTTACCATCTCCAACGAGAGAATCTATTCATTGTACCTTGAAATTGAATATCACCATCATTGAATACCCAATGTTACTGACCAGGTGGGGATGGTGTTTATCATTGTTCAGGAACTGCTCCACTGTTGTATCAATGATTAGAAAACATATCTGTAAGAGTAGCAATCATACATCATATACCCAACATCTGAACGACAGACCACTAAAAGTGCTCATGTGGCACAGTGATAGTATCTTTTCTTCTGGGCCAGAAGGTCTGGTTCAAGCCCCACCTACTCCAGTGGTGTAGAGCAACAGCACTGAACAGGTTAATTAGAATGTATTTATGGTGTGCAAATTGACTGCAATGATTTAAGTCAGCAGCTCATTCCAATCTTCAAGGGCAATTAGGGACAGGCAATAAGAATTAAATTTTGTATTTACTTTGAAGGGACAGAGGAGTGGTTCTATTTAAATAAACTAACTAAAGTGAATTGCTGAATTAAGTTATCGGGCAAATGCAGTGGCAGACATTTAGGGGCTTATTTCAAAATACACAGAACAGATACATTACAATTACGAAAAAAATCTAAGGGACCAACCTATTATCCATGGCTAACTGGAAATGTAAACAACAGCATCAAAACTTGAAAGAATAAAATATTTCTTTAAAAGTGGCACATCAGAAGCCTTGAAATTATCTCAAAAGGTCAAAGAATTAACAAAAACATAGCAGTATGAGAAAACTGGTCAAAAAAACAAAAAAATAAATAATAAAGTTCTTGTAGTCCTACTAGACGATAGGGCTGCTCTCTCAAGACGGTTGGTGGTGGCTTAACTCCAGGGTTGTGTTTGCCTCAGGCAAGGAGAGAGGTTGAAAAGGAAAGCCCTTCATTGTTACATCCGCTCATGTGAGAATTAAACTCACACTATTTGTACTTCTCTGCCTTGCAAACCAGCCATCCAGCCAATTGAGCTAACCAACATTCCAATATGACATAATGGCATGAAATCCATCAAGACCCATGTGCTTGTTATCAGTTATCATGAGGATCTTTGAATAAAAAAAGCAGAGAGGTTATGCTTCAGTTATGTAGGGCACTAGTGAGACCTCATCTGGAGTATTGTGTACAGTATTGATCACCTTTAGGAAGAACAAGTGCACTGGAAGCAGTTCAGAAAAGGTTTGCCTGTGTAATAACTAGAATAACAGGGCTGACTAATGATGAAAGGTAGGCTGGTGTCTGCTGGAGTTGAGAAGAGCAAGAGGAGATTTGATTGAGACACACAAGACCCAAGGATTTATTTTAAAAAGATGCTGCAGATTGGAACAAAGTTCTGGAGAAACTCAGCAGGTCTTGCACCATTTGTGGAGAGATAAAGTTAATATTCCTAGTCCAGTGCTGCCAGACCTTCCCAAAGTGTTCCTGCACTTTATCCTGAGGGGCCCTGACAGGGTATATGGAGAGAGAATGGAGACAAACTACAACTGAGGGGTCACTGTGTTAAACGAAACAAGTCACCCATTTAAAACAGATTGGCCTTTTATTTTCGGAGGGTCACGAGTCTTTGGAATCGTGTTTTTGAAACAAACGTGATAGAAGCAGAGTACTGGAATATTATAGACGGGTTCTTATGAAGCAGAGGATAGAAATAACATCAGCGTAGGCAGGAATGCAGATAAGATTACAAACATAAAAACCAAAAGAACTGCGGATGATGTAAATCAGGAACAAAAACAAAGTTGCTGGAAAGGCTCAGCAGGTCCGGCAGCATCTGTGAAGGAAAAAAAAATCAGAGTTAACATTAACTCTGTTTTCTCCTTCACAGATGCTGCCGGACCTGCTGAGCTTTTCCAGCAACTTTGTTTCTGTTCAAGGTTACAAACATGTTAGCCACCATCATATTGAATAATAGAGCAGGCTCCAGGGACAGATCGACCTATGCAGTTCCTAATTCATATGTTTACATAGACCCGTACCCCCACCTCACTGACAGCTCCATTTCTTATTTATGTCACTTAAATAGTCCACTGGAATACAGCTTCTAAATCTGTCTGGACAAATGCTGGGGGAGGTTATTTCATCTTCAACTGCCCCTCCTGCTATTGGCCACCCAACAGATTAATCATCACCATGGGTTGCCTTTACAATGTATCCCGGTTCTGATTTTTGAAAACTCTGGTCCACTTATTCATTGACAAAAACGGACCAGTCGTTTGCAGAGAAAGCATTGACCAAAGTGATAAACCTCCTCTCCTCCAATCAACTTCTGGGCATTGGCGTCACGTCACTTCCAGATGGGGCTGACATGTGAGTGAAGAAAAATATAATCTTTCTATCTACATTTTTATAGCAGGGGGCAGGTCCTCCGCAGAGAGGTCAGTGAGCACTCAGGGTTACTTACCGGTAACGGTGCTGAGAGGCACTAACAGTGAGTGGAATAGTATGGCGAGTGTAATGGTTACAATGTGACACTGAGTTGACTCACTATTAAACTGAACTAGTCCGTAACACAACCATAACACTGGATTAGCCCTCCCTATTCCCCTTGCACGGGCCTCACTTTAAAGCAATGACAACAGCTGCCGGAAGCGGAGTCAGATACTTTAGAGACTTGTAAGCGACTCTTGGATAGGCACATGGATGATAGTAAAATGTAGGGTATGCAGGATAGATTGATCTTAGTAGGATAATAGGTTGGCACAACATCGTAGGCCGAAGGGCCTGTACTGTTCAATGTTTTACGTTCTAACATAGAATCACTATAGTGTGGGAGCAGGCCATTCAGCCCATCGAGTCCACACCGACCTTCTGAAAAACATCCCACCCAAATCCTGCCCCCCCCCCCCCCATCTCCTTAACCCTGCATTTCCCATGACTAATCCCCCTAGTCTGCACATCCCTGGACACTACGGGGCAATTTAGCACGGCCAATCCACGCAACTGCACATCCTCAGATGCTCCGGTTTTCTCCCACTATCCAGACAAATCCCACGCAGACATGGAGAGATGTGCAACACACTAATCCGAGTGTAGAATCGAACCCGGGCCCCTGTCACTGTGAGGCCGCGGCGCTAACCATGGAAGGAAATCTCCCCGCAGCTCACCCAGGAATCAGTGTACGTGAAATCTGAGCAACAACAAAAAGGAGGAAATGCCAGTCCTACATGTAATCACATACTCAGTAACGCAATCGCTTCATTTACCAAAAGAGCCTCTCCTCCCCATCGCAGCCCTAAACAGCAGAAAGTTGGACAGCAGGGAAGGTTAATCTGCTTATTTTGTTCGAGATGGCTTAATTATATTTTCCCAAATATATGTTACGTTAAAGCAGTTAATGTAAAATTTATCTTTAAAAGATAATATTCTGAAGTTACGATCCCCTCGAATTCATACGGAATCGGATTGGAATGGCGGGGAGACATCTCAATGCTGCTGGTCAGCTGACTTCAAATAGAAATTGACGATATGCGGTTTAAAGTGGTTATATTGTATTTGAAGCAAGCACCCGGAAGACCTATACAGTAAGACACAATGCAGTAGCAACATAGCTTCCGAGATTCACACCCAGCAGAGGCAATTCCTAAGAATACACTCACTGTTCTGGCTCCGGTTATCTTTTCAAGGTAATCTTGGATAGTTTTCATATCGGAACGGTCACTAATATCGTAGATCTGCAGCCGGTCTTCTTTGAAATCATAGGTTTCAAGTACATTCCGCGCTGATACACAATAAGGGCAGCTTGTTTTGATGAAAAGGACCACCTTATCTGGGCAGATTTTACTGTCCACATAATCCTGTGCCATTTCTTTTCTTCGTTAGACCGTCACTTCAATGACTCAGCAGTGAACACAAGCAGCGCTCCTCTTTTGTAACTACTGGGAGGAGTTTGAAATTGATTAGCGAGAATCGAAACCATTTGCCTCAGCCGAGGTCTGAAGGCGGGAAAGGGAACATTTATTTGATTTTAAAGTTGTTTGATTTATTTGTTTTTCAGACAATCGGAAGAAACACCAAAAATTGTTCCTCTCTGAAAGAAATCTGATCTTGAAATATTATGCTGATCGATGCTTCAGTGCATGGAAACAATTTGGTCTTGTGCGAGCACTAACATGTCATGAAATAAATTGCGCCCCACTGTTATCAAAGTTGGAAATCTGAACTGACATATAGAAATAGAAGACGTTTGAAATACTCAGCAGGTCAGGCAATATTGTGGAAGGGAGAAGTAGAGCACATCAATGACATCTTGAGAACCAGAATAAAGTGTCATCGCATCATTTTCTGTGAGGTAAAAAAAACTATCACAAATGTTCCTCCAAGCTTTCCCTTCTTGTTCCTGCTCAATGCATATATGCCACCCCGCGTGCTGATCTTCCCTTAGTCATAGAGCCATAGAGATAGACAGCACCAAAATAAACCCTTAGGTCCAACTTGTCCATGCCGACCAGATATCCTAAATTAATCTAGTCCCATCTGCCAGCATTTGGCCTATATCCCTTTAAACCCTTCCTATTCTATACCCATTCAGATTCCTTTTAAATGTTGTAATTGTACCAGCCTCCACACGCACCACCCTCCACATGAAAATGTTGCCCCTTAGGTCCCTTTTATATCTTTCCTCTCTCACCTTAAACCTATGCCCTCTAGTTCTGGACTTCCCCACCTTGGGGAAAAAACCTTGCTTGTTTACCCAATCCATGCCTCTCATGATTTTATAAACCTCTATAAGGTCACACTTCAGCCTCCATCGTTCCAGGGAAAATAGCCCCAGCCTATTCAGCCTCTTTGTAAAGCTCAAACCCACCAACCTCGGCAATATCCTTGCAAATCTTTCCTGAACCCTTTCTGGTTTCACAACATCCTTCCTATAGGAGGGAGACCAGAATTGCACACAGTACTCCAAAAGTGGCCGAACCACTGATGCAACATGACCTCCCAACTTCTACACTCAATGTACTGACCAATAAAGCATACCAAAAGCCTTCTTCACTATCCTGTTGACCTGCGATTCCACTTTCAAGGAACTATGAACCTGCAGGAACCCAGTATGTTGAATTTATGGCAGATATTTTCTTCACTGTGCATTTCATAGCTGCCTTGCCCAGTATTTCCAGATTTTTCTATTCTTCTTTGCAGATTTCCAATGCATTTAGTACTTTATTTTTGTTTTTCTATTAAAATCCCTGGTTATATAGAGGCTTTGTGAACTTTTACATACTAGGCATTCTCAGGGTATTTGCACACTCTCAAAAATCCCCAAGAAATTGATGGTGCTTTGAAATCGGGCATTATTTGTGGGTAGGCCTGGCAGCATCTGTGAAGAAAAATCAGAGCTAATGTTTCGGGCACAGTGACCCTTCCTCAGAACTGATGGTAGCTAGAAAATTGTCCATTTATAGACCGAAGATAGGGTGAGGGGAGAGGGTAAGGAGTAAACAATAGTTGGGGATAGAGCTGAAAGAGAGAGAAGAACAGTTGGACAGCAAACACCAGGAGTGACAGTGAATTTAATTTCGGTGGACGAGATAAAACATTGGAATGGAAATTCCTTTGGAGAAAGGAGCAGAGCTTCTATCCAACGGTTCTTCTCTGTATTGGGGCTCTATCCCAACCTATCGCTTACTCCTTACCACCTCTCCTCACCCAATCTTCTGCATATTAACTGACATTTTCCTAACTGCTATCAGTTATGAGGAAGGGTCACCAGACACGAAAGATTAACTCTCGATTTTTTTTTCACAATTGATGCCAGACCTGCTGAGCTTTTCCAGCAACTTTTGTTTTTGTTCCTGATTTACGGCATGTGCAGTTCTTTTAGTTTTTATCATTTGTGGGTAGTCCTGGATGGCACAATGGCATAACTCAGTATCTGTGCAAGAGTCTATAACTGGTGTTCCCAAACTGGCATATGCACATAGTTCTGTGATTTTCAGGCTTTCCTACTTTAAATGTTACCCCAAAAGATATTCTTGCCAATGCCTAATGCAGATTGAATATTTGGCACTGTGGTTTCGGCAGCTCCTTCTCAAGCAGCCCTACAGCACATTGGGGAAAATCAAAAGTTTCAATATATAAGACATTCTCTATAACAGATTGTGATTGCCAGCACATGCCCTATTATAATTTTGTGGCATTAGCTGGTAAGTTGTCTAGTGACAACTTGTCTAAGAAACAAATTGATTGAAAGACGGAGATTAAAGTACAAAGACAGGATCATCCATGTACTCTGTCAATGGACTTTATGGTTAGTTGGTTTCTATCCAGACTATACTCCTCCTGGCAGCTTAGGGACTTGGCTATAGGTGTGCTCCATGGGTTGGCAGGTTATTCCTTCAATTGTGGAGCATTTGTTTTTATCCAATCATGAAGTTGATTATTGGCTGAGTACCTTATACCATAGCTATCAACCATGACTCACTTGGTAGCACTCTTGCTTCTGAGTTATACTGTTGTGGGGTCAAGATCCGTTTCATAACTTGGGCCAGTACAGTAACAGTAAGTACTACACAGTTGGAGATGCTGCCTTTGAAGACACCCAATCTGCCCTCTCCTAGATGGATGTAAAGCATCCTGTGGCACATTTTTGAAGAACAGAAGAAATTATCTCCAGTGATTCTCTCAAAAAAAATTACAAAACTAGACAATCTGGTTGTCATATTGCTTTTTGTGGGACTTTTCTGCATGCACGTTGTCTACTAAATATTTAAAATTATAACAGTAACTTCAATTTGGAAATTCTTTATTGGTAATCACAAAAGATAATTTATAAATGCAAGTTGTTTCCTTTTTTACAGCTACACAAGTGACTGTCTGAAGACTCTTGTAGTGGTAGTGTCCCTTCCCTTGAGTAAGAAACCCAGGTTCAAGGCCCATTCTGCACCAAAAGTGTGTAGTAACATCCCTGAGCAGATTGATTAGAAAATATCTAAAAGTGATCACTTGAAGACTCTTGTGGTTCAGCGTAGTGTCCCTGCCACTGGGTAAAGGTCTCAGTTCAAATCCCACCTGCGTCAAACATGTGTCACATCACAGTTGAGCAGCTTGATTTTTTTTAAAAAAATCTACAAATGACCATTGTATTTCTCAAGAGACTGCTGGATGGCCAGCATTTATTGCACATCGCTAATTGCCCTGGACAACGTGATGGTGAGTTGTCTTCCTGAACCGCTGCAGTCTATGTGCTGTAGATAGATTGACAATGCCCCTAGGAAGGGAATTCCAGGATTTTGACCCAGCAACAATGAAGGAAATGTGATATAGTTTCAAGTCAGGATGATGAGTGACTTGGAGAGGAACTTCCAGGTGCCGGTGTTCCTGTGTATCTGCTGCCTTTGTCCTTCCAGATAAAAGCAGTTGTGGATGTAAGGTGCTACTTCAGGATCTTTGGTGAATTTCTGCAGTGTACCTTGTAATGGTACGCACTGCAGCAACTGATTGTCAGTGGTGGAGGTAGTGGATATTTACAGGTGTGGTACCAAAAACAAATGGGCTGCTTTCTCATGAATGGTGTCGAGTTTCTTGAGCATTGTTGGAGTTCCATTCATCCAAGCAAGTGGAAAGTCTTGCATCAAACTCCTACTTGTGCCCTGTAGATGGTGTACAGGTTTGGGGAGTCAGGAGTTGAGTTACTTCCGTAAGATTCCTACCTCTAACATGCTGTTGTAGCCGCTGTGTTTATGTGGTGAGTCCAGTTGCATTTCTGGTCAATGATAACCCCAGGATGTTGATAGTAGGGGATTCAGTGATGGTAACACCATTGAATGTCAGGGGGCAGTAGTTAGATTGACTCTTATTGGAGAAGATCATTGCCTGGTGCGAATGTTATTTGCCACTTGTTAGTATTTACCTGGATGTCATCCAGATCTTGATGCGTTTGAACATGGACAGCTTCAGTGTCTGAATAGTTGCAAATGGTGCTGAACATTGTGCAATCACTGGCGAAGATCCCCAGATCTGATCCTATGATGGAGGGAAGGTCATTGATGAAGCAGCTGAAGATTGTTAGGCCTACGACATTACCCTGAGGAATTCCTGCAGAGATATCCTGGAGTTGAGGTGACAGATCTTCAATACCCACAACGATCTTCGTATCTGCTATGTCTGGCTCCAACCAATGGAGAGTTTGCACTCTGGTACTGGCTGATACAGTATTTTAATATCATCCTCCCACTCTCTTCCCTTACTATTGACACCTTTAGTTTCTAGAAATCTATCTGTTTCTTTCTTAGATAGAAATCATAACTTTGCCTCCTCAGGCCATTCCACAGAATAATCACATTCTGAGTGAAAGAAAATCTCCTTATCTAAGTTCAAAAGAACTACCACGTATTCTGAGACCATGACCTCTTGTTCTGAACTCTCCAGCCAGGAAAAACATCTGGCTTGTTCAGCCCTGTCAGAATTTTATACATTTCCCTGGGTGACAACGGTGGTAGAAATTAACATGAGAAAGAGAAGGTGTGCTTATGACAGGTGTTAGAGAAAAAATACAATTGTGAAGCAACAGGAATACCAAAGGTTTACAGGGAAAGTTGAAAAAAAGCAAGTAAGAGAAGCAATGAGGAACTATGAGTTGATGGACTTTGGTCGGAAGAATATTGAAAGATGATATAAAATAGTGGGTGCAATTCTAAAGAGGAGCAGAGGGACCTGGGTTTATATGTACAGTTGGTTCTGCTATAATGCAATAGTTGCGTTTTTGCATTATAATTGTTGTCCTTCAAGAGCTGCAACTGCTTCTCAATTTCCCTCAGGATAGAAGGCAAAACGGAAGTGGAAACCTCTTATGGTGCTGCATCCTGAACTTCATCTTTTTCATCTCCAGCTTCCACTTGCCCCTCAGTGACAAGTTGTTGTACATCAGCTGCAGAGAGGTCTTTACAGTGGAATTCAAGCAACTCTTTAACATCCTCACTCTCCACTTGTTTAAATCCAACCTGCTTTGCAAGATCAACGCAATGTTCTATGATTCTTGGGAGCTCCTCTGACAGATCAAAGCCTTTAAAATCTAGCACTCGGACTAGTTCCAGCAACACAGCTTGCTTTAATTTTTTGTGCATTGTCTCTAATGGTGCATAAAGTGGACTCCTTTATTCCTCTTACACAAACTATATCGCATTTTCTCTCATTAAGCTCGAAAAACTTTATAACATCTAGCTTCTCTTCCAGTGTTATAGCCTTTCTTTTACATTCACCACCTGCAATTTTATCACCAGGACACTTCTTGCTTACATTCTTGTCACTTTGTCATCTCATTTTTGCAGATAACACAGCAGAATTTGCCAAAAAAATCCCAAAAATCGCGGAGTACTGTACCTCTCACAGAAAACGCTTCATGACAAAGCCTGCAAACTGATCACATGTTGTCAATGCTAAGACTCTTTCGGTGCTAACATTGTGTGTATTGAGGACAAAGCCTATGAAACGATCATGTGATGCTGGTCCAGAGCCTCTTTCAGCACTAACAATGTGCATGCTCAGGACAAAGCCTGTGAAACGATCATGTGATGTTGACACATACTCCGTGCACCCATGGAATTGCGTTATAGGCAACAGAAGTTCTCGTTTTAGAAATAGGGTCCCCCTATTCGTCAGTCACATTATAGCCAATTCACATTGCTGGAACACACGAATATAGCAGAATCGAATGTACATAGGTCATTGAAAGTGGTAGGACAGGTGGAGAGAGCAGCAAATAATGCCTACGGTGTCCTTGGTTTTATTAATAGGGCCATAGAGTACAAGATTTAGGAAGTGATGATGAATTTGTACACAAGCTCAGCAGGTCTGGCAGCATCTGTGAATTAAAAATTAGTGTTCCGCGTCTTGTGACCTTTCCTCAGAACTTATAGTAGTTGGGAAAATGTTGGTTTATATGCAGAAGATAGGGTGGGGGGAGGGGTAAGGAGTAAATGATAGGTAGGGATACAGCCCAAAGAAATAGAAGAACAGTTGGACAGCCCACCTTGAAGGAGTTCTGTTCCTCTCTCCGACGGGATTTCCATTCCAATCTTACGTTAAATTCACTGTCGCTCCTGGTGTCTGCTGTCCAACTGTTCTGCTCTCTCTTTGGGCTCAATCACCACCTATCGTTTACTCCTTACCTCTTCCCCCCACCCTATCTTCTCCATGTAGACTGGCATTTTCCTAGCTGGCATCAGTTCTGAGGGAGGGTCACCAGACCCGAAACGTTAACTCTGATTTTTCTTCACAGATACTGCCAGACCTGCTGAGCTTTTCTAGCAACTTCTGTTATTGTTCATGAATTTGTACAAGACTCCTGTTTGACCTCAGCTGCAGTTTTGTGTACAGTTGTTGGCACCACATAAAAAGAAATATCCAAATGCATTGGAGAAAGAGAGCAGGAGTGATTTGCAAGAATGGTTCCAAGTGTCAGAAACTTCAGTTATGAGGACAGTTTGACGAAGCTGGGACTGTTCTCCCTGGAGAAAAGGCTGCCAGGAAATAGCAATATGGGAACAATATGGGAGATTACCATTAGGTAATAGAACCCATGAAGGCAAGATGGACCGAATAGCCTTGTTCTGTACCATAATAATTCTCATTCTCTGTTAAGTTTCAACCATGACCATGTGAGAATTTGCTGATAATTGCAATTCTTCTTGGAGAACATATATAACATGTGATTATCAAGTTTCAGTTTAGATGCCACTTCAGTTGCCTTCAGCATTGAATGGGACAGCTTGTGGAGCTGCCAAGTGGCAAGACCGGTTTAAAACCACCACCCGCATGGCAGCAACATCAACAATATTTGGCTTCTCCCCAGCAGCATACCCATCCTCATAGCACACCAAATTCCAGCTGGAAGGAGGTCAGAGCCTTAGCAGATGACTGATAGGCAGAGGATTAACATTCATGACTTGTTGAAATACCAGTGCCTCAGGAGGCTCAGGATTGGACAGCACATCTCAGCTGTCATTTGACATCAATAACTCCTTCCCAGTCGAGCAAGTGGGAGCACAATGCTAGTTGTGCATAAGGCATCATCCTCTTCCCTCCTGTGTCTCTGTGTCTCGCTAAGGAGGATGCTGTCTTTTAGAGAAAACAGGGAAGTATGAGTGTTTGTCCTGGTTTGTGTGGAAAGGAGGGTGGATCACAATGTATGGAGGGGGACTGTGAGGCATGGGAGAGAGAGTGAGTGGTAGCTGCTGGAGAGACAGGAATGAGTGTATAGCCCAGTGGAGTGCTGCGCCAAAGAACATTAGGGAAATAGAGAGTGTGGAGCTTAGTACCTAATAGTATTATACCTCTTGCCTTTCCTGCCCTCCTGAGATCCTGCATCCTCTTGGAAGGACATAATTCTGGTGCTTGACTGTCTTTGTAGCCATTTCGACTGTGCTTTGCTGGAATGAATACTGCTTTCTTCCAATCCAGCTCATCTCACTGCAGTCCCTCAAGCGGAACAGTAGGATCTTATCTCTCCAGATAAGACAGACAGATGTCCCAAGTCTTCTCTCTAATTCCTGTGGTTGCTGCAGCCTCAAAAATCCAGGTGATGTGAACCAATGCTAGAGTTGTGGTAGACTTGGACAAGAAATCCAGTGAGGTTCCTCTTGACGTAAGGAGCACCTTGCTGCATCTTCTATGTTTTTGACAAATGACATTTCAGGTTTCTCGCTAGGCAGTGGGATCATTGCTCATTAAACACCTTATTGATGGTCCAAATTGCTTCATTAATATTCAGCTTCCTATCTTCCCAAACTTGCTGAACAATCTCGACGTAGAAACCAGAGTGGGAGGATTAAGCTCAGCACTTGCTCCAAAGGATCTCCACATTATATACAATCAAAGTGCATTGCAGCGCATCAGTTGCACACACCTCTTGTTCAGAGACACTGTGCCAACACCTTGTGCCCATCATGGCACCTGTCTGATAGACTGACAGGGTGCCTAGGGAGTACAGATTTGAATTGCAGTCTGCCCCAGCAAATAGTATTGAAAGACTGCAGCAGGAACACTTTGTGTGCACAGACAGGTACCCAGCTCATCAATTGGACCAGGCTGGATCTCAAGGCTGTGTGCTTGCTCTCTTAGTTCTCACTAACTTAACACCTTCCTGCATTCTCAAAGCATCCTTGCCTTGCTTTGCCTTGCTGGTTAGCACCATCACAGTCACAACTGGCAGCTCGTCTTTCTGGTTAACAGTCTTCTGTCAATGGAGTGTACAGTAATGTACTGTGGCAATATCACCCCTGTCCTGTGTGCTTATGCAACAAACACTCTGCACATTCAGCTAGCAAGCAACCATTCCCTAAGTTTTAGAGGAGGAGTAACGTATGGATGCAAAAGGGGTCCTCCAGAAGGACGGCTTTGTTCATGGCCAGCTGCAGAGTGGTTGCTGTGAGGTGTTCACCAGATTGTGATCCCACATGCTTTAAGCCTAGTGCTCCCACTGAGGTGTCATTATCTGAGCTGGTGCTGCTTGTAGGATGCAGCCTTGCTGATGCCTCCTCTGAGGCTTCTGTATTCTCACAAATCAAAGGTCAAAAACATTGCTTCTGGGAGAGCCGGAGGTTTCACCACAGTGGTGGGAGCTGTGCTAGCTGTACCTGCAAAACACAAGAGAGAAATCAGCATGGCCAATGGTTAGAAGTGCTGTGTAATGAAGGACCACTGACAGTGGGATTATTGTGAGAATGGCAGTGGAATGAAGAGTGATGCTTGCTTGGCTGGCAGGACACAGATATCTCAGCATCCCCATGGAAGTGGTTGCGGTCTCCTCCTGCAGGATTCTCTCCTCACATAGGGTGAGGAGCCTAATACCTGGCACCACTTCACCCATACAGGTTCTGTCTGACCCACTGGGGTTTGTCTTTGCCTGGAATGTGAGGAAGAGAAGAATTGAGTGTGATGTAGGTGGGTGGCATATATGTGCCGACATAGGTTGGCAAGAGGTTTCAAAGTTTTCTGAAGTAGTGACCATAAGACATGGAGCAGAAATGGGTTTCTATTCAGCTCATCAAGTCTGCTCCAATATTCAACGAAATTGTGGCTGATATGATAATCCTGAACTCCACTTTCCTGCATTTTCCAATAACCTTACTGATTAAAAATCTGTCTAGCTCAGCCGTAATGACCTAGCCTCAATAGCCTCTGCAGTAAAGAATTCCATAAATTCTCTACCCTCTGAGTGAAGAAATTCCACATCTCTGTTTTAAACCCCTTATTCTGAGATTATGCCCTCTGGTCCTAGATTAGAGGTGGAGGGGTGGGAGGGCTTGGGTAGAGGTGAGGTAGAGTGAAGGAAGATGTGGCAGGCGATAACGAGAATAGCACAGCATAAGCCTTGGTGGGAAGTAGGTGTAGTAGGAGCAATACAGTGAGTGTGAGGTGGCAGAGAGAACCATATAGCACCTACCCTGGCTCAGCAGATAAGATCTTATGGCAGTGCTGATCGATCTTCCAGACCATTGAGATAACACCAACCTGGGTGGTGGCATCAGATCAAACTGCCAGCATCTAGTGACATGGCTCCACTACCAATTCTCCCAGGACAGGTAAGCCCTCCTCTGCACCCCCTTTATCAGGGTCTTCAGGGGCCACCTTCTCCTCCTCTGACATATTTAGAATCTGTCCTTGACTGAGCAGAGCAGCTTTGGAATGCCAGTGCTCATCCTGGAGCATAGTAGCCTTCTGTAGGTGGTATGGATGACAGGGATGTTGGTCTATTGGTGGATATCTGCTGAAAGGTGAGTTGTTCTGGAAGTGGCTACTGGGGTCCAGAATCAGGCATGATGGACACCCTCGTAGCAGGGTAGGTAGTTCATGTGGTGAGTTTGCAAGGAAAACTGTCTGGCCTAGTGGCGGAAATCCCTCCAAAAACTTCAATGCAACTCGGACTAAGGCAAAACACATATGATTCAGCCCAATGGATGTTATTTCCCGTCACTCCAGTTGGTCACAGGAACTGGAAACAGGATGGTAACGATGTGGTTTTAGAAAAGAGCCTCAGCCAAGAACTTTAATTGGTGAATGGTGCTGTTTTTCCCATAAAGGACAAAGTGCAGAAGTGAACCTAATGAATCAGAGCTCAGTATGTTTCCTTCTGAATTTCTACACCAACTTTTCTTTTTGTTTTTGTAGATAGTGACCTTATTTGGGTTATCCTTCTATTGTATTTCTAGACTACAACCAACCTTTACTGATCTAACCAAAGCAAATAATTTAGTTCAGAGAGAAGGCAAGTGGCAGGTATTTCAACAGTTTTGGGGAGATCAGTGCTAGTTAGAATTTAACCATGAGAAGTGTAAGGTGATGCACTTCGGAAGAAATAAAAAGACAACAGAGTGCTCAATGAATAACAGGACTCCAGGAAGCTCAGAGGAACAGAAGGATCTTAGAGTGCTTCCTCACAGAACTTTGAAGGCGGCAGGACAGGTTAATAATGTAGTTAACAGCCGAGGCATAACATTTAATAGCAGGGAAGTTATGTTGGAGCTGTACAAGACTTTGGTTAGGCCATAGCTACAGTACAGTGTGTAGTTCTGGTCGCTACACTACAAGAAGGATGGGATTACATCAAGAGGATTCACAAGATATTGCCTGGGATGGAGCATCTCGGTTATGAAGCAAAGCTGGATAAACCCAGGTTGTTTTCTTTGGAGCAGAGAATTTTGCAGGGGATCCTGATAGAGGTGTATAAAATTATGAGGGACATAGATGGGGTGGATAGAAATTAGCTGTTGCCCTTAGTTGAAAGAACAATATCAGAGGAACACACTTTTAAGGTGAAAGGCAAGAAGTTTAGCATGAACTTGAAAAAACAAAATTCACCTGTGGGATGGGTGGGATCTGAAATACGCTGTCTGTGTGTTGAAGTGGGTAGCCTCACAACCTTTAAAAAGTATTTGGATGAACACTTGAAATGTCATAATATTCAAGAGTATGGGCTTAGTGCTGGACAGTGGACTAGAGTAGATTTAGTGTATTTTTGTTGGTACAGACTTACCAGACTGAAAGGCCTCTTCTGCACTGTATGATTCTATGTTTCTATAACATACTGATGAAGACCTTGTGTGATGAAATACAATAATCTGTAAAGTAAAATGGAAGGTCAGTGAAATGTGAACAATAGGAATGAAATCAAATAAAGAAAATATCATATTTCATGCAAAGCTTAATACTTTCTTGAGAAACACCATAAAAATCATAGCTACCAACAAAACTGGCCCCTACTACCCTTCATGCCAACTCATATGACTTTCATGTCTATTTGCTCAGCAAATAGTCTGTATAGAAACATTACATCCAATGGCAACAATAACGTTTGGAAAAGCTTAAAAACAGCCTTTCTTGAAAAACCTGCAAACCCTATAACCTTATAAATTATCAAACAACTTGAACTTTACAATGCTAGAAACCAAGAAACATTGAACAAATGTAAACACAATCTTGTATCACTAAATATTGAACTATTGACAAAATAAATCTAAAAAAGAAGCATGAATCTTGTTACAACAGACATATGTAATTCTGGCTTCTAAGCCAAGTTTAGATCTGCACTCTTGCGTGAGTTGGCATGTTGGGTATGAGGGATCATTGGGAGTGGGTGGAGGCAATAGTGGATGGGCAATGGTAAGATCTTTTGTTGTTACCTTTCAAGAAGTTCCCTTATCCAGGCTATGGCGCACAACACCTCTGAGGGGCATTGAATCATGAGAAGATGGCTCAACTCCCTGAATAAATACCTAACCCATCAATTGAGTCAGTCAAGGCATGAGATCAGGATGCAGATACTTTTCCAAGCCAGCAAAACTGGAAGTGCTGCGTAAAGGATAGGTATTCAGGAATTGGGCCCTGCCCACCATTTGAAAGGTTCACCAAATCTCCATGACTCTGCTAGAATCCAGCCACAAACACTGGGAGAATTCTCTTCCTCCTTGAATGATTTCATGGGAAATTTTACATCCACTTTAACTGACAGATTGGACCTCAGCTTTCACATCCCTTATGAAACTCATCACTTCTGATTACATCAGTACAGCTTACGACCTGGAATGAACTCAGCGAGATCACAGCAATAACAACATGTATTTCTCAGCAGCCTTTAGCATAACTAGGAAGCCAAGAGGATCACAGAACACAAGGTACAAGACACCACTGAAGCAAGGAGACAGAGAATTGAGACCAGAAGACATCAGAGCAGAAGTAGTCCATTCAGACCATAGAGCCTACTCTATAATTGAATGAGATCAGGGCTGATCTAACAATCCTCAATGTCGCTTTCCTGCTTTTTCCACATAGCCCTTGATTCGTTTAGTCATTAAACATCTGTCTATCCCAGCCTGGAATACACTTATTTACCCAGCCATCAATAGGCCTCTGCAGTAAATAATTGCACAGATTCACTATCGTCTGAGAGAAGAAATTCTTCCTCACCTCTCTCTTAAATGAGTGATCCCTTACTCCTGAGACTATGCCCTTTGGTGCTCTCAGAGGGGAAGAAACCTCTCCCGATTTAGCTCGTCAAGCTCCCTAAGAATCTTGTTTGTTTCAATAAGGTCACCTCTCATTCTTCAAAACTCCAACAAATACAGGTCCAATCTACTCACCCTCCTCGAACAGTTCCTACTTACCAGGGTCAACCTGGTGAACCTTCCCTGGACTGCCTCCAATGCCAGTATCTCTTTCCTTGGAGAAGGAGACCAAAACTGCTCACACTATTCTGGCTGTGGTCTAACTAATGCCTTGCATTGGTTTAGCAAAACTTTCCTATTTTTATACTCCATTTCCTTTGAAATGAAGGGGAACATTTCATTTGTCATCCCTATTACCTGCTGAATTCGTACAGTAACCTTTTGTAATTCATGCATGAGGTTAGCTATAGCTTTCTGTAGTCTATCTCCATTTAAATAATATTCAGCTCCTTTGTTCTTCCTTCCAAAGTGTAAACCTCACATTTTCCCACATTATATTCTACCTACCACGTTTTTGACCCCTCGCTTAAACGGTCTATATCCCTCTGCAGATTCTTTGTGTCATCCTCACCACTTGGCATCCCAGCGATTTCTGTCTCATCGTAAAAAAAGCTGAGCAGTTATTAAGGAACCACTGGCATAGGATTTGAAACCCCATGCAAAAGTGTTTTAAAAAAGCAAAAGAGCTGTGAATGCTGGAAATCAGAAACAAAAACGGGAATTGCTGGAAAAATTCAGCGGGTCTGGCAGCGTCTGCGGAAAAAAAGCAGAGTTAATGTTTCAGGTCCTGTGCTCCTTCTTCAGAAGGGTCTAAAGAAACAAAAGAATTAAATTGTTTTGTGATTTTTTGCTAAAGACTACACCTGCCATCAATGCTACACAATAACTGTGGCCAATCTCCAGGCAGTCTTATCAGGAAAAAGCTAGGAAATCTTCCCAAATTATGTAATGCTGCAAAAGAAAATCCAGGTTCGGGGATGTTTCACTGTGGCAAATTGAAGTCTTTGTATGTTGAAGATGCGTTGCAACTTTGATGACACGTAGAAAGACACAAAATATGGAGTCAGTTCATTGTCAGTGGTAGCGTTGTATACTGATCTGGAAGGATCTGAATGGGTTTATGCATGATTGAATGCAATGAAAGCCACCCGCTGTTATGATATCACGAGGACGTGGTAGAAGAGTAAATTAAGCTCTCATGCAAGACAGATCTAAGTCCTTCCCAATAGTCTTGTATGAATGTAGACTGTCTTGTAAGCTGTAAATAATTGCAGAGAAGCAATAAAATTGTTTACTCTTTAAGATTCTTTTCCTTAGACCAGAAGGTAGCTATCTGTGCAAACGCTAGACCACATGAGCCCTAAACAGCTCACACAAGATTTGAATGGGAGCAGACTCAGCATTTACAGTGTGTGCTTTTAAACTGAAATAAATAAATCTTCTCCCCAATAAGAAAAAGTTGAAATTTCTGCAAAATATCTGCAGAGGGCACCAAATACTAATGGTCTTATTCCTCTATGCCAGTAATACATGAACAATTGTTTAATGTGAAACAGTTTCTGCACTTCATGTATAAATAATATATGAGCAGAATGGAAACTAAGGCATTTATCTGTCCCATTGAAAATGGCACTGGCTAAGCCTCCATAAGTTTTTATTCAGAAAGTACTAGAACTCGCTTTATGCAGGGAATATTCTCTGTTCAACTAAAATACATACATTTGTTTAATGCCTTTCTTGACCTCAAGTCATTGCAAAATAAGCAATTAAGTACTGCTGTGCTTCAGTTATACGCGGTTTCAGCGAAACTATATCTCGAATACTGTATGGCGTCTCCTTATTTAAGGAAAAATTCAAATGCATTGGTGGTTTACCAGATTGATATCTGGAATGAATGGAAAGTTTTATGAGGAAAGTTGAACAGAGCAGTTTTGTTTCTACAGGAATTTAGATGAAGTGAGTGGCGATTTGATTTAAATTTGTCAGATTATGGATTGTCTTGACAAGGTAGCCATCTTGTGGATCAGTACAGAATTAGAAGGCTCTGTTTAAAATTAGGAGCTACCCTTTTAGGGCAGAAACGAAGAGAATACTTTTCTGTCTGAGAGTTGCGCAATTCTGGAACTCTGTGCCTCCAATGTACTGAAGAAGGTAGATCCAGAAATAATGGATGCGTGGGTGGTCATCTTGCAAGATTTTGTAGAGTACAAAACAATTCTTAAAGATTGGATGGTAGTTAACCTAACATTGCTACTTAAAAAGGGAGGCAGAATTGGACAAGACAGCATGGATTTATGAAAGGAAATCATGCTTGAGAAATCTGCTTCGTTGAGAATATAACTGGTAGAATTGATAAAGGGGGCCCAGTGGATGTGGTTTATTTGGATTTTCAGAAGGCTATTGACAAAGTCCCACATAAGAGATTAAAGTGTAAATAAAGCATGTGGGATTGAGAGTAGCGTATTGTGATGGATAGAAAATTGGTTAGGAGACGTGAGACAAAGAATAGGAATAATCCGGTCTTTTTCTGAATGTCAGACAGTGGCTAGTGGGATACCACAGAGATTGGAGCTAAGATCCAAACTATTCACGATATTTATTAATGATTTAGCTGAGGGAACTAACTAATATCTCCATATTTGCAGATGACACAAAGCTGGGTGGAAGGGTGAGCTGTGAGGAGGATGCAGTGATGTTGCAGTGTGATTTGGACAAGCTAAGTGAGTGGGCAAATGCTTAGGAGATGAAATATAATGTCGATAAATGTGAGATTGTCCATTTTGGGAACAAAAACAGGAAGGCAGATAATTAACTCAATGGCTAGAAATTGAGAGAGTGGAATGGGCATTGAGACGTGAGTGTCCCCGTACACCAGTGGCTGAAAGTAAGCACGAAGCTGTAAAGAAGGCAAGTGGTCTGTTGGCCTTCACAGTGAGAGAATTCGAGTATGGAGCAGGGATGTCTTGTTACAAGTATGCAGGGCCTTGAGGAGACCATACTGAGAATATTATGTGAAGTTTGGTCTCTTTACTTGAGGATGGATATTTTTGCAATAGAAAGAGTGCAGCAAAGGATAACCAGGTTGATTCCTGGAATTGCAGGACTGGCATATGAGAAACAATTGAATCGGTTAGGATTATATTCACTGAAGTTTAGAAGAGCGAGAAAGAATCTCATAGAAGCCTCCAAAAATCTAACAAGACTAGACAGGGTAGGTGCAGGAAGGATATTCCCAATGACAGGGTGGCCCAGAACCATGGGTCACAGTCTAAGGATACAGGGTAAACTATTTAGGACTGAGATGAAGAGAAATTTCTTCACCCAGAGAGTGGTGAGCCTGTGGAATTCACCACCACAGATAGCAGCAGGGGCCAAAATATTGTGTGATTTCAAGAAGGAGTTGGATGTAGCACTTGGGCTAAAGGGATCAAAGGATATGGCGGGGGGGGGGGAAGCAGAAAGAGGCTATTGAGTTGGTTGATCAGCGTTATCATATTAAATGGCAGAGCAGGCTTAAAGGGCTGAATGGTCTACTCCTGCTCCTATTTTCTATGTTTTTATGTTTTGATTTTTAAGGCAGAGGTAGGTAGATTATTATTAAGCAGGGAAATCAAACGTTATTGGAGTAGAAAAAATGTGGATGTCAAATGAAAACAGATTGACCATGATCTTATGGAACAGCGGAGCAGGATTGAGAGGCTGAAAGGCCTCTCCTAATTCTTTCATTCAGATACACCATTTGAGATTCATTTGTGAGAAGTTTGCACGGCCATGTAAATATTGAAGGCTTTAGAGATTCCTAAAACTCCTTCAGCATTTGTTGATGTGGCATGATCCAAGTGAAGAGGGAACCTGTCAAGAGTATTTTCCGGGTTTGATGATGGGATT
Source organism: Ginglymostoma cirratum (assembly GCA_024137785.1). NCBI lineage: Eukaryota > Metazoa > Chordata > Chondrichthyes > Orectolobiformes > Ginglymostomatidae > Ginglymostoma > Ginglymostoma cirratum. The sequence goes on from JAHRHZ010000266.1 coordinate 42,761,286, forward strand.
TACTAAGAGCTATATTCTACTGTCTAGTGTTCTTCACGCGTAAGTGACAATTTGTATTTTGGAGGGAATACAGGTTTAAGATTCATAATAAAGCTAATATCATTTTACCATAACAGTTATTGTGAGTAAATATTGATTTTTAACAAGTAAAGGAGAAAACATGATGGGATGGTTTCTGGAAACAATATACTACCAGTCTATGATTTCTTATGCAGAACATGTAGGGAGATGGAGGCGCATAGCAGTAATGTTGCTGGACTATTAATCGGAAACCCCAGTTAATGCTCTGACTTCAAATTCCAACAAGGTAGCTGTTGGAATTTAAATTTGATTGATTTAAAAATCTGCTTTTGAAAGGTAGTCTCAGTAAAGAAGACAATCTAGTTCACTAATTTACTCACTTTTAGAAAGGGAAATCTGCCATCCTTCTCTGGTCTGGTCTATGTGTGATTCCAAACCCACAGCAATGTGCCAACTCTTAATGGAAATGGCTTACCAAGGCACCCAGTTCAAGGGCTTCAGGTTTTGCAAAAGAGTCATACCAGACGCAAAATATTAACTGTTTCTCTCTTCACAGATGGTGCAGAGTTTCTCCAGCATTTTCTGTGTTATCTCAGGTATTTGGCATCTGCTGTAGTTTGCTCTCATTACACCATGTATGGCGATTAAGGCTGAGGAATAATATTGGCCTTACCAGCGATGCCCACATCCCATGATAGAATAAATAGAAAGGGAAGTTTGTGTCCAATAACTTGTACTGTACCAGTTCTTCTCATTACCTTGCTTTCCCTGGGCTTCTCTGCCTCTTGGCTTTAAATTTCACCATGACATCAAATGCTTTCTGTGCTTGCAGGTTTTGGGAAACTGTAAAAATAACAATTATTTATATGAGAGAGAGTAAATTTAGTTCTGCTAACCTTTACTAGTGTTGGATCTGTTTACTAAATGTAAGTTAAAAGATGTTGCATGGTAAAAACATGACGCCCCTCAAAAATCTGCGTTGGACTGATAATGCCTCTGTTACCCAGGTCCCCAAGTTCATTCGAAATACTGACTAACTAATTTTATGTTTACTAATTTTAACACAAGAAAATTTTTGATTCAGCAGGATCCTGATTTTTGGGGTAGCTTCAAAATGGAACAGGATTACAGGCAGTAGTCCCATTGATAAAACTATTTTTTCAGGACTGTTATGAAATATAAAATAAAATTGGATATATTTTGCTGCCAGAAAAACAAGACATCCACCTCTTTCTCAGAAGGAAGTCCCACGTTAGAGAGCTGTTAGGCAATCAGATGGTTGCATGCTGAAAAGGCCCAGCAGCATCAGTCAGTAGCAGTGGTTGGTGCATTGACCACAGGCCATCCCTTCATATCGAGGAGCCCAGAGAGAGCTGGACATGCAAACACTTGGCAAGGCGAATCTAGAGCTGCTTTAAGAAGCTGAGGGATGGGTTAAAGGCGGAGATCTTCTTTTGGACCCAGTGAGTCTACAAAGGAAGTCGACCAGCCTTTTCCAGTATTCCCATATGGCATTGTACCTGCCCACCTTCCCCCTCTTCCACCACCATGGGAGGAGTGGAGTGGGGGTAAATTAATAACAGGCTGTCCGACACCCACCCCTGCCTCTTGTAAAACATCAGACAGATCAGGGGATGAGATTGGGAGATGGCAGGAAAGCCACGCATTGGATTTTACGTGCTCCCATGCCCCTTCATGCCTGCTAGCAGGGAAGTGTCAAATCTCACCACAGAGCATTAACTTAGGACACAACTATCATTATAAATCACAAAATTGCCTACCTATATAGATTGAGGACCAGAGACATGTCAATTTTAAAATGTCTTGGGATGCTTTACGACATTACAGGTGCTATATAATGCAAGTTGTTGTTGAGATAATGACTGCTACGTTAGCTATGTAGCTCAATCAGAAATCTACTTAACATAAATAGAAATTAGTTTTGAGTACTACTTCTAAATTTGGAAACACATTTAGCTGAATGAAACACAATGCCAATGGTAAGGTTGATGATTTGTTGCTGCTGTAGTAAGTGGGCACTCAGGTTTAACAGGCTGATCCACACTAATCACATTTGCAGTAGATATCTGTAGCTTGAAGAACCTCGGTTCAGATTCAATGAGTAGGAGTCCAAATTTCTTTCACTGGGTGCTTCATGGGGCAGAGAGGAGTTAACTGGGCATTTTATTCCTTTCGGCAGTCAAACCCCTTAGGTCAGGTACAACAGATTTAATCTATTGTCAGGGACAGGAGGGAGTGGCAATGAGTTGAGTCCAATATGTGGCTTCTAAAGATATGTTTGGAGAAACAACTGCCCCTGCACTTGTCCAACAAATTTGTGGTTCTTGTGTGAATGAGAACAGGGACTGCAGGAGGATGGGCAAGCACACCGTGGTACTGTGGTGGAGTGAGCCAATCAAGTGTAGCAAATAAGTAGGACTGTAGTTGTAGTAGTTAGGGAGAGAGATACCATACTCTGTAATTGAGAACATCAGTTTCATAGGCTATGTTGTCTGCCTGGTGCCAAGTTTGTGGACATGTCCTTAGGGGCTGGAACACTCTAGTCATTGTGCACAAAGGTAATGATGACATTAGTGGAACTAAGAAAGAGTATGAGCAGCTAGGGACTAAATTAAAAAGCAGAACAACAAAGGAATAATCTCTAAATATAATCTGAGCCACAAACAAATTGGCATTGGGTGAGTATGGTCAGGAAGGGTTCAAAAATTGGTGTGAGTGAGAGGAATTTAAATTCCCGGCAACAGTACTAGGGAAAGAGGGAGCTGCACCTGGCCTTTGCATTTTAATTACATTGGAGCCACAGTCTTGGCAAATTGTATATCTAGGCCTTTAAATAGTTGAGACCAGGATTGGGGAGGCTGGTGTTGGAGTGGTCTCAGTGAGGAGGATTGACATAAGGGAAAATGTATCATATTAATGAGGAAGGACAAGGCAATAGAATAGGACAGAAATATAGGGAGTGATAATCAGAGCACGACAGGAAGGGACAGAGTCCACAAACATAAAAGTGCACCAATAATTAGGATCACAATAGGAAAACAGTAAAAAGGCAACTTTAAAAACTCTATATCTAAATGCATGCAGCATTCGTGACAAAAGGATGAATTGATGGTACGAATAGAAATAAGTGTGAATGAATTGTTCGCTACCATGTCTACAATAATGGCTGAGTGACCAAGGCTGAAAACAAAAATACCCAAGAGCACTTTATATTTTGGAGGAAAAGGAAGCAAAGAAAATGTGCTGTGGTGGCTCTCTGAAGAAAGGGTGAGGTCAATGCAGCAATGAGAAATGATGTTGGCTCGAAAGATCAAGATGTACAATTAGTCAGAGCGTAAATAAGCAATGCCAAGGGAAATAAATCACAGGTGGGTGTAGTTTGCACAAGCTCCAACAAAAGCTATGCTCCAGGACAGATTATAAATCAAAAAAAAAATGTGTTCATAAGAAAGTTACTGTAATAAGCATGGGTGATTTTAACCTTTGCACAGATTGGAGAAACCAAATGGTCAAGGTAGCCGCGAGGATTAATATTCATTACAGTTTCTTAAAGAAAAAGACCAAATGTTTCAATCTCTGGATTGGCAGAGACCAGGCCAGCATCACATGTCAGGATTCAGTGGAAGTTCTGACCCATGGAACCGCCCATCGAACTTCAACCTCCAAAGAAGAGTTCCCCTGCTCATCCGGAAACTGTGCAAATATAAATGAAAGATAAAGTGGTAAGACTTCAGAAAGCGTAACATCTCAGAGTGGTGAGACTTTGAGGAGAGGGGAGCCACATGAAGTGCCAAGACTTTGGGGAGAGAAGAGACGTAAGTAGTGGTGAGACTTTGGGAAGAGTGAAGCCACATAAAACACTGAGATTCAAGAGAGAGGAGGTTTATTAATACCAGTAAGGTGTAATATTCTTCAGAAAGATATTTTGTAGTGTAGCAAGACTAACTAATAAATAAAGGAAGAATAAGTTTGCTTCAGTCTGAAGACTGCATATCCTATGCTATTTGGGAATTCTAGGACACTTCTTACTCCTTGATAACCATTTATGCTCAAAGTGTTGGTGCCAGAAGACTGGAGGGTGACTAAAGTTGTGCCTTTATTTAAAAAAGGCTGTAAGGAAAAGCCTGGAAACTGCAGGACTGTGAGTCTGACATCGCCGATGGGTAAGTCGTTGGAGGTGAATCTGAAAGATAGGATCTACATGCATTTGGAGAGGCAAGAAATAATCAGGCATAGGAAGCACAGTTTTGTGCGAGGGAAATCGTGTCTTGAAAACTTGATTGAGTTTTTTGAGGAAGTAACTGAGAAAATTGATGAGGGCAGAGCTATTGACATTGTTTACCTAGCCTTTGATAGGGGTCCACATAGTAGACTAATCAATAAAGTTAGATCACATGAGATTCAGTGTGATGTTGCTAATTGGATACAAAATTGGTTTTATGGTAGGAGACAGACGGAGATGGTGGATTGAATTTCTGACTGGAGGCCTGTGACCAGTGCTGTTCCACAGGGATCGGTACCACTTCTGTTTGTCATTTATATAACTGATTTGGATGAGAATATAGCAGGCATGGTTAATACATTTGTAGATGACACCAAAATTGATGATATAGTGGATAGTGAAGAAGGTTGTCTAAGATTACAAAGAAATCTTGATCAACTGGGTCAATGGATTGAGGAGTGGCAGATTTGGACTTTAACTTGGATAAATGCGAGGTATTGCATTTTGGTTAAACAGACAAGGGTGGGATTTATACAATTAATGGTGGGGCTCTGGGTAGTTATAGAATCCCTACGGTGTCAAAGCAGGTCATTTGGCTCATCAAGTCCACACTGACCCTGCCAAGAGCATCCCACCCAGACCCATGCCCTATGCTCCCTGCATTTCCCACCCTAGACACTATGGACAATTTAGCATGGCCAATCCACCTAACCTGCACATCTTTGGACTGTAGGAAGAAACCACAGTGCTGGAGGAAACCCATACAGACAGTTGTCTGAGGCTGGAATTGAACTCAGGTCCCTGGCACTGTGAGGCTGCAGTGCTAACCACTGAGCCAGTAGAACAGACAGACCTAAGGGTTCAGGTACATAATTCTTTGAAATTTGCATCACAGGTAGATAGCGTGGTTAAGAAGGCATTTAACACACTAGCCTTCATTGCTCAGACTTTTAAGTATAGGAGGTGGGGCATCATATTGAGTTTGTACAGGACAGTGGTGAGGGCTCTTCTGGATTAGTGTGTTCAGTTCTGGTCACCCTGTTATAGGAGGGAAGTTATTAAGCTGGAGAGGGATCAGAAAAGATTTACCAGGATGTTGCCGGGAATGAGGGTTTGAGTTATAAAAATAAGCTGGGACTTTTTTCATTGGAACTTAGGAGGTTAGAGATTTCTAAAATCATGTGAGGCATAGATAAATTGAATAAATAAAGTCTATTCTCCAGAGTGGGGGAGTTCGAAACGAGGGGACATATTTTTAAGGTGAGAGGAGAAATACTTAAAAAGGATATGAGGGGCAACTTCTTTACACAGAGATTGGCTGGTGTGTGGAATTAATGGGCGGATGCAGGTACAGTTACAATGTTTAAAAGACAGGTGGGTAAGTACATGAATAGGAAAGGTTTGGAGACATATGGGCCAAACACAAGCAGTTGGGGCTAGTTTAGTTTGGGAACATGGTCAGCATGGGCTAGTTGGACTGAAGGCTCTGTTTCCATGCTGTATGACTCTATGATTCAAGCTTAAGACTTTGGGACTTGAGCAGCGTCTGGTATCACTGCAATACAATGTGAGGGTGTAAGCTACATGGATGATTTCTGATGAAGGGTCTAGGCCCGAAACGTCAAGTTTTCCTGCTCCTATGATGCTACTTGGCCTGCTGTGTTCATCCAGCCCCACGCCTTGTTATCTCGGATTCTCCAGCATCTGCAGTACCTTTTATCTCTGATACATGGATAGAATGCTTGATCTCCTGTCAGCTTAACTGTATGCAGGAAGAGAGGGAACGGGTGACAACCACTGTCAAAAAGAAACAAACAGTGCAGGCAGATAGTGCAGGGGTCCCCTGAATGCATCCCAATCATCAAGCTGTACTCTGTTTGGAAGAAGTATCATACTGAACTCAAAACAGGAAATCAATTCCTTTCTCCACAGATGCTAGCAGACCAGCTGAGTTTCTCCAGCACTTTCTGGTTAAAAACTGTACTCAGTTTTGAATACTGAGGAGTGCAGGTTCACCAGGAGAGTGTAGCCAGTGCCAAGTTCATGGCACAATGCATGGTTCTGATGTATGAGGGTACAAGGGAGATGGGAAGAACCATTGTTGTGTCAGTTTCACTAGTTGAAATAGTTGTGTCTGTGGCTGTAGACATGAATCTAGAATGGCATGTTGCCTCCCAGGGGCCAGAGTCAAGGATGTCACTGAGCAGCTGCAGAATACTGCGATAGGTGAACAGTAAGTGGTTGTGGACTTCAATGGTATGACTAATATGCAGTCAAATTTAGGCAGCTAAGTAGGAAATTAGCAAGCAGGACCTCAAAAGACTTATAAAGATAGATTAAAGTGTGACTTGAAAGATGGTGCAGGAGGATAGGTTTTAGATACTTGGGACTTTGGGATCAGCTCTGGGGATGATGGGACCTGTACAGACAACATAGTTTGGATCAAAATAGATTGGTGTTCCTTATATGGAATTTTGTTAGTGCAGTTGGGGAAGGTCTAAACTAATTTGTTTGGATGTGGGAACCAAGAGACCGTGTCAGAGACGACCACAGAAGTGAACAAAATAGTGGAGATAGGTAAATAGCACCAAAATAAAGAAGCATCATTAATAGATGGAAACCAGAGTAAGGGAGAAAGTAATAGAGTCTAAATCAAGGTTAGTATGCACATATGCAAATACACTGAGCATGGGGAATAAGGTTGGTGAGTGACAAGCGCAGGTTGTCATTGGAAATATGATGTTGTAGCTATAACAGAGACTTGGGTCAAAGAAGGGCAGGTCAGTGTGTTAATTATTCCTGAGTACAAGGCATTCAGCAAATATAGGGAAGGGATGAAAAAAAGGAGAGTGCTGTTACTGAATGAGGAGGGCATTGCAGTACTGTAGAAAGAGGATGTCCGTAGGGGCTGAGGACAAAATCTGTTTGGCTTGTAGTAAAGCACAAAAAGGTGCAATTATATTGCTTGGTGTAGTCTGTACACCACCAACTAGTGAGAAGGATGTTGAGAGATAGATTTGCATGAAAACTACAGCGAGGTGCAAAAATATGATTGGGTAGTCATAATGGGCGAATTTAATTATCCAAAAACAGACTGGAATGGTGTAAAGGGCAGTATCTAGGAACTCTTTATCCTCAGTGTTTAGGAAAATTTTCTACAGGAGTATGTTTCATGTTCAACAAAAAAGGAGATTCTGCTCGGCTTGGCTCTTGGAAAAGAGCTGTGCCAAGTTCGTCAATTTTCAGGACAGGAAAATATAGGGGATAGTAATCATTGTCACATAAGGTTCAGGTTGACTAAAAAATAACAATCCACAGTAAAGATAATTAACTGGGAGAAACCCTATTTCAAGTAATGTGGATAAGTGTGGATCTACACTAAAAAAAGTTGGATTCAAAGAAAGGTAGAATAATGGATTACCTTCAAAGAAGAGGTAATTCAGGCACAGTGAAGGTGCATTCTCTCTAAAGTGAAAGGTAAGGCAAACAAAGCCAGAGTCCACTGGTGATAAAAGACTTTAAAATAAAGAAAAAGAAGTGTGCTAATGATAGACGTTGGGTAATATAAATGGTTTAGAATGTAGAATATGGAAAGTTCAGAGCGGATGTGAAAAAGCAACTAAGAGGAGCAAAGAGGGAGTATGAAAAGAGATTGGTAGCAAACATAAAATGGAATCACAATTCCTTTAATGGAGTTATAAATAGTAAAACAGTGGGGTCAATTAGGGACCAAAAAGGGGATTAATCATTGGAGGCAGAGGAGGTAGGTAAAATGTTAAATCAATACTTTGCACCTGTCTTTATCGAGAAAAGAACATGCTACCCAGGAAATGCTAAAGGAAGCGGTATTTCAGGCACTTGGTTCAAACTTGATATTGAAGAGATATTGGATTGACTGTTTTAGACACAAGTGGATAAGGCATCAAGATCAGATGAGATGCGTTTAAGGTTAGTGAGGGGATTGATTTGGAATTACAGAGGCACTGGAAATAATTTTTCAGTCTTCCTTAAGCTGGGGGGTGGTGCCAGAGATTTATAGACTTGCAAACATTACATGCTTGTTCATAAAATAATCAACAAAAGGCCAGTCAGTTTAACTTTAGTGGTGGAGAAAATTCTAGAAACAATACTATAGGACAGGTTTACCATGGATGGCACAGTGGCTCAGCGGTTAGCACTGCTAACCAGGAACGCAGGTTTGATTCCACCGTCGGACGGTTATCTGTGTGGAGTTTGCAAATGCTCCCTGTGTTTACGTGGTTTCCTCTGGGTGCTCCAGTTTCTTACCACAGTCCAAAGATGTCCAGGCTAGGTGGATTGGCCATGCTAAATTGCCTATAGTGTTCAAGGATGTGTAGATTAGGTGGGTTATAGCAGAATGGGTCTGGGTGGGATGCTTTGAGGGTCGGTGTGGACTTGTTGGGCTGTAAGGCCTGTTTCCACACTGTAGGGATTCTATGAGATGTAACAGTCTCATGGATAATGACAGCATGGAATTTTTAAGGGAAAATCATGTTTAACAATTTTATTTTTGAAGAGGTAGCAGAGAGGCTTGTTGAGGACAATATAGTTGATGTTGTGCATATGGATATCAAAAGGGGTTTGCTCACAGGTCTGCTGCATGGCACTGTATCAAATTTAAAACTCATGGAATGAAAGTGTCAGGAGCAGCATGGATTCTAAATTAAATGAACGTAAGTAACAAAGGATGGGGTTTTCTTTTTGCTGGTGTAGTGTGACTAATGGCAGGAAAAGTGGGAAAATACAGTGAGAATGAAAAATAAAAGACTCTCGATGTTGAGAAATATCTTCAACAGTTTCAAATCAAGCCGTAAATGACAACATGGAATTCTTAAGGGAAAATCATGTGTGTGTCTGCATGTGCACGTATGTGCATACATATGTGCATGTTGGGTTTGTGTTTGTCTGCATATATTTTGGCAGGGGAAGGAGAGGAAGTTTAGTGAAAGGGGGAACTCAAGAAAAATACAATGACCAGGGAAGTAGTACTGAGTAAGTTGTTGGAGCTGCCGGTTAGGCTCTGATGGACCCAGCCTTGAGACTTAAAAGAAGTAAATAGTGAGATACTTGATACATTAATTTAAATTCAACAAAGTTTCTGAGTTTTGGGTGAAGTTCCATTAGATTGGAAAATTTTGAATGTATATCCTTTATTCGAAAAGGGAGTGAGACAGAAAGCAAGAAAATATAGGCCAGTTAGTTCAATATCTATCACTGGGAAAACATTTAAAGGTATTAGTAGTGACATCTTTGCAGGGTACTTAGAAAAATGCATGGTTTTGTGAAGGGAAAATTATGTTTAAACGATTTTAAAAATGTATTCATAGGAGATTTATTGCTGATACCAAAGACCCCTTGAGAGGGTATTGATGAGTTGCCTTCTTAAAGAGTTTCAGTTCATGGGGATTGATACACCCACAGTGTTGCTAGGAATATTTATGGTTTAATATGTTGAGGAACAAAATAGAGGTCAGGCTATCCTAGATTGTGCAATGATAAAGGAAATTTAACTATGCGAGGCCCCTTAGCGAAGAGTAATCATACTACAATAGCATTCCTTATTAAGACGGAGAGTGATATGGTTGATTGAGACTAGGGTCTTGAATCTAAGTAGAGGAAACTATCATGGAATAAGGCACGAGATTATTATGATAAATTGGGAAGAGATACTCAAAGGGATGATACTGGATAGGAAATGGCAAATATTTAAAGAATACCTGAAGGAGCAGCAACAAATATTCATTCCTAATAAAAACTGAAAGAACTGCAGATGCTGTAAATCAGGAACGAAAACAGAAGTCGCTGAAAAAGTTCAGCAGGTCTGGCAGCATCTGTGAAGAAAAATTCGGGTCCAGTGACCCTTCCTCCAAACTGAAATCGTTAACCTGAAACGTTAATTCCAAAATATTCATTCCTGTCTGGCACAAAAATAAACTGAGAAAGGTGACCCAACCATGAGCATACAAATTGTCCAAAAAGAGCAGCAGACCTGAGGATTGGGAGCAGTTTTGATTTCAGCAAGGGAGATGCTGTCTACAGCAGACTTTATTCTTATGTATCTTATAATTATTACCAGACTTTTAAAAGGCCTCTCAAATTCTAATTCTGATCTCTCTGTCTCTCTGCCCCTTCTCTGCGGCTGTAAAATTGTATTCTGCACTCTGTTCTGTTGCCCTGATGCATTTTGTCATGCATGATCTGCCTGTATAGCATTCAAAACAATACTTTTCACTGTACCTCAGGACATGTGACAACAATAAATTAAACGCAAACTCAGAAGGATTGATTAAGGGGGAAAATAGAGTACATAAGTAAGCTTATGGGAAATGTACAAACTGATTGTAAAAGCTGCTATAAGTATGTTTAAGAGAAAAAGATTAATAAAGAAAAAACGAGGTCCCTTACAGTCAGAAATAGGCAATGTTATCATAGGGAATAAAGATATGGCAGACCAATTAAATGCATGTTTTGGTTCTGTCTTCATAAAAGGAAGACAGAAATAATGTCCCAAAGATGTTGGGGAATATGTGGTCTAGTGAGAGTGAAGATCTGAAGGAAATCCATATCAGTAGGGAAATAGTGTTGGGAAATTGATGGGATTAAAGGCTGACAAATCCAGGACCTGCCAATCTATATACCAGAGAAGTGGCCCCAGAAATAGTGGATGAATTGATAGTCAACTTTTAAGATTCTACAGACTCGAGAACAGTTCTTGTAGATTGAAGAATTACTAACATAACCCACTATCGAAAAACAAAGGAAGTAGAGAGAAAACAGGGAATTATAGAGTGCTTAACCTAACATCAGTATTAGGGAAAAGCTACAGTCCATTGTGAAAGATTTTGTTGCAGAGCACCTGGAAAATAGTGACATGATTGGACAGTGTCAGCATGGATTTATGAAAGGGAAACCATGCTTGGCAAATCTACTGAAATAATTTGAGGATGAAACTAGTAGGGTCGATAAGGGGGAACCAGGGGATGTGGTTTACCTGAACATTCAGGAGGAGTTTGGTAAGGTCCCATATAAGAGACTAGCATGTAGGAGTCGGGGTAGTATATTGACATGGCAAGAGAACTGGTTGACAAACAGGAAACAAAAAGAAAATGAATAAACAGATAATTTTCTGAGTCGCAGCCAGTGACCACAGATATCAGTACTTGGACTCCAGTTATTGTCTATTAATGATTTACATGAGGGCACTAAATAATTCCAAGTTTCCAGATGACACAAAGCTGAGTGGGAATGTGAAGTGTGAGGAGGATGTAGAGATGCTTCAGTGTGATTTGGAGCAGTTGAGTAAGTGGGCAAATGCATGGCAGATAAAGTATAATATGGATAAATGTGAGCTTATCCAATTTGGTCACAAAATCAGGAAGGCAGATTATCTGAATGGCGATAGATTGACTAAGGAGGACTGGGGGGCTGCAATGAAACCTGATTGTCCTCATACACAAATCACTGCAGGTATATCAGGCAGTGAAGATGGCAAATAATACATTGACCTTCATAGCCAATGGATTTGAGTACAGAACAGGGATGTCTTGCTGCAATTTTACGGGAACCCAGCAAGACCACACCTGGAGTATTGCATGCAATTTTTGTCTCGTTATCTGAGGAAGGAAATGCTGGCTATGGAGGGAGTGTAATGAGGGTTTAACTAGACTGATTTCTGGGATGGCAGTACTGATGTATGAAGAGCGCCTGAATCAGTTAGGACTATATTCCATGGAGTTTAGAAGAATGAGGAGCATCTCGTAGAGACATATAGAATTCTAACAAGATGAGCTAGGGATTTTCCCGATGAATGGGAATCCAGAACCAGGGATCACAGTTTAAGAATAAGGGGTAGGCCATTTTGGACTGAGATGAGGGGAAATTTCTACATCCAGAGATTGGCGAGCCCGTGGAATTCTCTGCCATAGAAAGCTGTTGAGGCCAAAACATGGAATGTTTTCACGAAGGCAATAGATATAGTTCTTGGACTAAAGGAATCAAATGGTATGGGGAGATATTAGAAATAGGATACTGTGTAGGATGATAAGCCCTGATCATATTGAAAGGTGGGGCGATCTCAAAAGGCTGAATAGCTGACTCCTAGTCTTATTGTCTATGCTTCTTCGAAAGGCGTTCCACAATTTTGATCCAGAGACATTGGAGGCATGGCAGTGTAATCCCAAGTCAGGATGTTGTCAGACTTGGAAGGGAACTTGTAAGGATGGGATGAGTGTTCTAATGTATCTGCCGCCCTTGTTCTTCTTGGTGGTTGAGGTTTGGAAAGGTTTGAAGAGTTGGAAAGAATCCTTTGTGAGCTGTTGCAGTACATCTTGTGGATCATACATATTGTTGCTATGCTGGTAGTGGGAGTGAATGCTGAAGGTGTCAGATCGGGCACCAATCAACTGGATTGCTTTGTCCTGGATGGTGCTAAGCATCTTGAGCTGCACTTATCCAGGCAAGTGGAGAGTATGTCATTAAATTCCTGGCTTCTGCAGTATACGCAGTGGACAAGTTTTTAGGATTCTGGAGGTGAGTTATTTGTTACAGAGTTCCTAGTACCAACTTGCTCTTGTAACTATCATATTTAAGTAGCTGATCAAGTTCAAGCTGGTCAATGGCAACTCCCAACATGTTAACAGTCAGCAATGGTAATACATTGAACATCATGAGGTGATAGTTGTATTTTATTCTGTTGGCAATGGTCATTGCCAGGCACCTGTATGACCTGAATGTTGCTTGCCACTTATCAGCACAAGCCCAGATGTTGCTACAAGTACACATGGACTGTTTCCATACTGTAGGAGTTGTGAATGATGCTGAATATTATGTAAATATCAGATAATAGCCTCACCTTTGACCTTATGGAAGGAAAGGTCATTGCAGAAGCAATTGATGATGGTTGGGGTTAGAACTTTACCATAAGGAACTCCTTAATCATGGTAATAAGTGCAGCATCACTTACAACAGTACTTAAATCACTTTAAAGCTAGGCTGATTGGACAATAAATTAGCTGTGTTAATTTGTCCTCCTTTGTGTGTATAGGACTTACCTGGGCAATTTTCCATAATCATCAGGTAGATAAGTGTTTTGGATACATTGGAATTGCATGGCTCGGATCATGAGTCTTCAGCACTTTTGCTGTAATGTTATCAGATCTCATAATCTTTGCAGTATCCAGTGCATGCAACTATTTCTTTATATCATTTATGAGTTAATGAAATTCGCTGAACACTGGTTTCTGTGAAGTTAGTCATACAGCTACCTTGGCCCAACTCATCCGTACTGACCAGGTGTCCACCGGAGGGCACTACGCTGGATTATTTGCTCAACACATCTGGCTGAAGATCATCTTTTGTACTGATGTACTGAGCTCCCCCATCATGGAATGTGGCGATATTTGTAGAGTCTCCTCCTCCAGTGAGTTAATTAAGTTAATTAAGCACTCAATTGGAACTTACACATCATCCATTGATTGTGGGATTGCTTACCTCTCTTGTATGCTGGCCACTGTTATTTCACTAATTGACAAGTCATTTTAGTACACCCGGTTCTGCTCCTGGCACGCCCTCTTGTAATAGTCATTGAACGAGGGTAGATGATCCAAAATGATGAAAATGTGTGGAAATGCACATCCTTACTCAATTATGAGGTGAAAGGTGTGGCTGAATTTAATTCTGCTCCTGATGGCCTACGGCATGTTATGAATGCACAATGTTGAATCACAGATATGTTTTAAATGTATCCCTTTCTGTCTGGTAATAGTAGAGTGTAAAGATCACATTTTTATTCTCTATTTATGGCATTATGGACTAGAAAAAAATTGAAAAGATACTGCTTTAAACAAAGGAAAAAGATTTTTGAAGTTTTAAGACATCAGTTACTGGACTACATGTAATCTACAACTGTTGACTTATTCAAGCAGTGAGGGAGAATTTTACAGAGAATAGTACCATCCATGTGAGTTCTCGATTGATTTCATTCCACCCCCATTTTTGTGGGCTCTGCATAGTAACAATTGATTTGGTTCCTTGGCAGATACCTATAGCCTGAGATGTAGACAATACAGCAGAAATACACAGCCTGAAAGGAGAAAGTACCAAAATCTCTCTTCCACATGTGGGAGAGAGTATCAGACAATTTCTTTGCAGCTGTTCTTTTACCATTTCCCAGTAAACCACTCACTCCTCAAAGACCCTTGTTGAAAGGAAATAGCAGGGAAACAAAAAAGCCATCTTCAGAGGCACTAAAAAGACAAACCTTAACCAGTGAAAGAAAGACAGAATTGGGACATCTGCAACCTCACATTATGGGCTAAGCATTAGGAAGGGTCAAAAGAAAGCAGAGAGGAAAAAAAATTGATTAAAGGCTATGATCCATACTGGTGCCAAATCTTCTGGCTTCTTTTTTCCTCTTCCTCCCCGCCTTCTGCCCCAACCCCCCTTCACTTGTCATAATACTTGTCGTTTCTGGGCTGAGTGTGTTTGCAGGTGTGTAGGCATTTTAAAGATGAGTAGAGCTGAAGTTATAGAATCACAAGGTAGCATTCATGTTTCATTCTTGCCCTTGTTTAAAAACAGTTTCACACAAAAGTGACGATTTTGCAGTTAATGAAAATAACTAGTATGAATATTCTCAAATTGTAATGGACAGGTAAAATCGAGCAATTTGTTGGCTTAATTAAGTTTGCATATGTGGAGTGATTGTAGGAACAGTGAGTCTTGATTTCCAGTGGACTATCCTAATTAGTTACAACAGAAGGCTATCCTCAATATGAAGGTGTAATATCATTGTCGTTGTCACTCCTACTGATAGTCATGGACAGGTACATCTGCTAGAGGTAGTTTGATGAAAATAAGGTCAAGCACGTCTTCCCTTCTTGGCAACCTCACCACCTGCTGCAAAAAGTAAATGATACAGGGGAACTGTCAGATGTACTGTACTTAGATTTCCAGAAGGCTTTTTATAAATGTCTCTCAAAGGTCATTGCAGAAAATAAATATGTAGGAGGTATCATTGGCATGGATAGAAAATTAGTTAGGTAACAGGAAATAGTATGCAAGTCAGTTTCTGGCTGGCAAGATACAATGGGCAGTGGGATCACCATTGGGGCCTCAACTTTTTATGAATTATATAAATGATTTGATCGAAAGGAATGAAGTTAGAGTTGCTAAATTTGATGGCACAAATATTGATAAGAAAATAAGTTATGAAGACGACACGGGTGGCCTATGTGGGATGCTGCTGCATCAGGATCCTAGAACTCCCTAACAGCATTGTGGGTGTACCTACACCAAGTGGTCTGCAGCAGCATAGCACCAGTTCACGAAGACCAGCCAGGGATAGGCAATAAATGCTGGCCCAACCAGTAAGCAAATAAAGGATAGATGATGTGAGTGAGCAAAGATGTGACAACTGGAATATATGAGAAAATATGAAATTTTCCACTTTGGAAGGATGCATTGCAAAAAAAGTACAGTATCTAAATGGAGACAGTAGGGGGATCTGGGTGTCATACTGCAAGAATCACATGATTAGTATGAAAGCACGGTAAATAATTAGGAAAGCTAAGTAGATTATTATTTATTAAGAGCAAATGAATGCAAAAAACAGAGAGGTCATACTTCAGTTGTACAGGCCATTGATCAGACCATAATTGGAATATCATATGTAGCACTGGTCTGCTTATTTAAGAATGTAAATGTATTGGAAGCACTTCAGAGATTTATTAGACTAATACTTGGAATGGACAGGCTGTTGAGAGTAAGAGGGGACTTTATTGAACAAAAAAAAAATCCTAAAGGATCTTGATAGGATATTTCCTCATGTGGGGAAGTCAAGAACTAGTGGTCACTGTTTCGAAGTCTGGAGTCAGTTTAAGACCGGTAAGGAGAATATCTTCTCCAGAAGTTTGGGACTCTCGCAACAGGAGGTGGAGCAAAGTCCTTAAATATTTTGTGGCAGAGGTGTTTAGACTTTTGATAAACAAAACAGATGAATGGCTCTCAGGTAACAACATTAATCAAATCAGACTTAGCCAAATGTAAAGTTATAGTTACACTCTAATATTTTATGGAGAGGTCTGAAAGTTATAACTACCCATCCCCCTCTCCCACCGTTGAACATCTGACTGTTCACCTCTCCAACTTGTTGCTTGCTTCTCAAATTGTAATGCAAGGTATCAAAAGATCAGTAACGAGAGACAGGTGAAGCACCTTTGGAACAAGAACTGCTTTGAGCCGAAGGGTTGCAGAACTAAGCCACAAACTAGACAGGCTGTCAGCTATCACGAGGATCAGAATAGGCTCAGAGGGTTGGCAAGGGGTGGGGGCCGGGGCCAGGGCCAGGAGTCAGCAAGAGGGGACTCCAAAATGGCTCTGATCAGGCACTAAACATTAGAACAAAATATCCTACATGAATACCACCCATTCACTGCATGATGTTAAAGTGGGAGAGCTTGAAACAAGGCAACCTAAATCTGGGACTTACTGTAAGGGACTTATTTAAGATGAGGCTGAGGAATTTTTTCCTCTGATAAACTTTTGCCATTCTCTACCCCAGATAATAGACTTAGTCATTGAATATATTTAAGGCTTAGGCAGATTTCAGATCCAGGAGATGTCTAAGGTGAAAGGGGCAGACAGGAAAATGGAGTTAGGCCACAATCAGATTAACCATGACCATTTTCAGTGTTACAGCAGGGTTAACAAGCTGAAAAGCTACTCCTACTCAAAGTGATCACATTAAAATACCAGTTACTGTACAAAACTTAAGTTTTATAATAAAACACAAACCATCTCATATGCAAAGTCAATATTTTAATGTAATTTAAATTAACGGTTTACATTACATGTGGAATGGACACGGTGGCTCAAATATTATCTTGTACTTTCATTAGTGAAAACACTCCTGTGGCATTTCCAGTTTCAATGGTCCTAACTAGATGGTAAAGGGTTACTGTGTAACTTGGAAATCTAAAGACATTCACAATAGCCAAAAGACTACTGAGAATATAACACTTTCCAGTAATGTTTTAATTTCCATTCTTTGTCTTTTGTAACTACTATTCCATATCAATTTGAACTGCTGGCTTCAACTGCATCAATCAAGGACACATGAAGAGGAGAAACAATTAAACTGACAATCTAAAGGCTTCAAAGTATCGAGGCAAGAACCTGCCTATTTGGCACTCATTAATACCGAGATTATAGGAAAGATAGATATTAAAAAGGGCAACATTAGAAGAATGGAAGGGAAAATATGATTTTCCCAACTTATTGTTTTACAACCAATGAAATTTCATCTTACTAGCAATCCAATAACATACAAAGCTGCTAACGAATTAACAGCTTAGAATTTAATATTGTGATACATTTATACTAAGACTAGTGTTTGTTATTCAGTTTCTGGAGTAGCTATCAATATTTTGGAGTAGGACAGAAACTCACTAAATGTAAAGTTTTTTTTCCCCTGATTAATAAGCATGTTATGCGATTGTTGAAAACAGTTACCCCTGTTTAAGTTGATTGCAAATTGCCTTAAAACGTATGTAGAATCGGGCAGTTTTGGAACAATAATATCCATTTACCACTTAATGGAAAATTTTGATTGCTACATTTTTATACATGAAAATTCAAATCAGAACCAAATTTTACATGTACATATAAAGCTGGACCTCTGATAACAATATCTTCAATGAATGCAACACCTTTACTTCAAAACAGTCACTTGTAATAGTAAATGCTTGCTTCAAAGCCATGAGTAAATCATTTTAATGTTTCAACTGACACCTTTCCTAAAATTACATGAATCAATCAGTATTAAAAAATACCAAATTTTCCATGCAATTCTACTGCTTATTCTGCAGCATGATCAATTTAAGCATGTAAAACCATAATTAAGGTTTTTTTTAAACCTATGCTTTCTAGTTCAGAGTACAGATACTAAATAAAACATTGATGCAGGCAGCTTTGGTGTAAACAGTTTGCACTTAAAACAACTGGAGTTCTAAAATTTTAAACTACTGATAGGCATTTATGCAGTGGGTCTCTATGCTTATTTTCTTCGTAATTGGAATTTAGTATAGTTACTGAGGAATAAGTGTTCAGAGAACTTCTTGGTTTCAGATGAGAATGTGACTTTATATTTACAGGATCCAAATTTAGGACCAAATTCAGAAATTCCAAGATTGTGTTAAAAACAAAAATAACTTTCCTTAGGCCACCATGCATGAGAATGCATATGTACTGCATTGGTCACATTCCTTAGCTTTGAGAATATTTTTAATTACAGTAAGGAACATAGATAAGGCTTTGACTTCATGGGCATTCTTTAGCATTAGTGGAACTGGTGAAATAAATAAGATTCAAGTATGAAAAGGATTCGGGTTACAGCAAAAAAAGCCCCTCCAAAAATAGACCATTATATTCTCAAATAAACTACCACAGATCTAACAAAAATATATCCCTACTGTGAAGCCATATTGGCTTCACTAGAATACTACAATTTAAAACAATAAAGGCATTTCAGTAGTACTCAAGTAGTAAAGTGATAGGCACATCCTAATTCAATTTCTCCCAAAAGGACTCCAACTGTGATTTGACACTTATTCCTAGTGACTATGTGAAAACTACTTGTGAATTCAATTAGTATTATTTTTGGGCAGGGGGCCAAAACTAGAAACTTATTTTTTTTTAAACTCTCAAGTGTTGTACCCAAGTACAATTCAAAACATGAAAGTTGTTTAGAGTGATGCTCAAAATTCATCTTCAGGTGCAATGCTAACTGGGCAGTGGAATAGTTTTGAAGTCAATCTATACCCAATAGAGACTGCAGAATGGGAAATTTCAAATCTGTACTTATTTACAGTGCCAATTTCAGATTGGATGGCTCCAAAGAATTTCAGAAAGCTTGAAAAGTTACACTATTACAGTAAGTGAACAATTTGTTTCGTCGAAGGATGTTCATATCTAATACAAATGAGTAGCATCACTTAAATTTAAGATGAGATATACAAAGCGAAATGCTAAAAATGGAATCCAATTTATTTAAAATTACATTGATGATGTCAAATACTATCCAATATTATTGATGCACAGGGCTTACCAGTGGAACACATCCCTCGTCAGGAGAAGGTTTTGTTAATTAAACTTAGTGCTAACTTAACATCCGAACATTATCGATGCTAATGTAATAACTCTGGGTACTTCATGAAAACAATCTTGGCCTAATAAAAAAAAACTTTAGTAAAGATGGGAATAACTGGTAAAGAACCAATATAAACGATTGTGAAGTGTGAATCAAGTTTATAGTCCTTGGTAAATCCCAGTGATTAGTACCACAAAAATACCATGAAAATATACAACATTGGGACCTCATCTTAATTAACACCCAAGCTAGAATGTTTAGAATTAGTTTGGAGATAGGAAGAGCAAGTTTCATAGTTTACAGCACTGTTTGATGACACCAGCATTTGGAGTGAAGCTGGAGATACAGGAATTTATTGAAGATTCAACCAAACAATTTGGCAAACTTTCCAACATTCATTTGTAAACATTATGCTTCCCTTTTCACTTGGCAGCATTTCAAAAAGACAAAAAAATTACACAGATTATTAGTTTCAATATCTATCCAAAACCCCACATCTTCCAACCAAATAACTTAATGTTCCCACATGATAAATTAACTATCTTATTGATAGGCATTATACCAACTGAAATGTAATGCACTGGTAAGTACAGAGACACTTTATAAATTCAAATGATTTCTTTGTGCTGTTTGATGGTCACAGTATAATTAAATACATCTGTTTTTAGTTATATTCCTGGCATGTAGGAGAACAAATTTTAAATAAACTAGTACATGCAGGTGACTGCTTTTTTTGTATATAATTTGTTTTCAAAAATACTTTAAAGTAGTATACAAATAAGTCTCCTACATGAAGGTTAGTATCTTAATTTCCCCAAAACTATAAGATCTCTTTCAAATTTTGCACAGTAGCAACGCATTCATGTTAATAAAGCTGATAAATCACTTAAAATGGAAAGGCTTTCATTTCCATGGAGAGTAGTACATTTATAGGAAAACACCTACAATGACACTCAGTTTTTTTTTGACCTGAGCATTTGGCTACAGAGAGCAGCTTACTCTCTTCCCCTTCAAGATGTATATTACATTTACACACATTTACAGAGACACACTCATTCACACATGCACATCTTGGGGAGGTCAAAGTTACCTTCCCAATTGTACAAGATAGAAGGAAGCCATGTGTAGCTAATGGTCACTATACTTATATACATAAAGAAACACCTTAAGGCAAGGGGCACAGGAGCTGACTGTTTGCATTTTTAGCATATGGTTTGAAATTGCAGCACAGTGTAAAGAATTATAGGCAGTTTGTAGTGCTTGTCATACTTTCCAACATTTTCAAATATTTAAGAATTTTTTTGAAAACTATTTGTGCAAATTGCCTCGGGAACGTTCAACCACTTAAGGCAAAGTGTTTAAAGTAGCAGAATGTAGCAAGTACCACATACCTTTGTTTATTCAACTGTTACATTGTTTGCTGTTAGTGCTATCAATTGTTAAAGTATAAATCAAATCAAGGGATTACAGAAGAGCCCATGTACTGAGACTAGTATGATCAGTTTGGACAAACAGAAACGTTGGTATAACAGTAAAAAGGAAGATGGTAGTTCAAAAGCAAAGAGCATCATTTTATAAGAAATTAGTGTAGGGTGAGGGCAGCGCGGCTTAGGTGCTTCAGGGAAGTAACAGAACTCAAATCATGAAACTTCTGAAATCTTTCAGAAATCTCTTGATACCATTCCTAGAATAAAATGTTTCAAAAATTCAAAATATATTAGCTTTTAATGTTATTACACATCTCCTTCTGATCATTGAACAATATTGCAAACTGTCCAGTGAGTTCTAATGCCATGATTGTAGCTGTTGCTTGTCATAATCTGCTATTAGTCTCTTGATGTGAGCCAATTTGTTATGCAGGTATTCACATCTATGTTTCTCTTCGTGGTAATTGGGACTATTCTGTAGACAAAATGAATAAAACGTGACTTTTACATGAAGTAAACAAACGTTTTAAAATCTACTTGAATTCATAATCAGTGGCATGGAAAATACAAATTATATAATCATTTCACTGGGCCACAGTACCAAATGACAATTCATTACAGTATTGGAGGCTAGATGATAATTTTCAAACAGAATTAAACATAAACGGAACATTACAATTAAACTCCCTCCTTTTATGGTTGGACTAGTTTTACCCACGGTTATATGAAATATATACACAAGACTACTTTCTCACTTTGTAAATACATCAAATAGTTTTACAAGTTGCACTAGATTTATGAATATAAATGAAATGCTCATCACACTGCTGTATTTTCTACATTCTTCCCCAAGAGTGAGATTTCTAAAATGAATATTATATTCTCCTACAATTTTAATTTTCTCCTATTAATTGTTAGTTATTTAATCAAATACTTAATGTTTTGAAGATAAAGGCTATTTAGACGTGATGATCAGCAGACAAAATTACTGTCACTTGCAACAGTTACGTACTTCATGCCTGATTAGTATGATCTTACAGTTCAGCTCATCTGTTAATTTTTTTTCTCCTCACAGCAACTAAAAACTACAATTCAAAAAGGTAATCAAAAAGCATCTGGTGTGTTTACGTTTTGGAGCCGCTGAATTTGCTTTCAATTTATATCACTGCAACTATATTTAAGAAGCAGCACAATCCAAATATCTCAATGTTCGACAATCTGCCATTAGTCATTTTGTGCAGAAACACAGATAGCCCCCCAACACTCTTGTTGCTCTGCATAAAAACAGCTGAGCCAGAAACATACTGGATAATAGGGGAGAAGCACGTATTTTTAAATGAGTCAGTGAGTGTGCTCAATATTGAGCATCGTTGACAACTGAATCGCTGATGAACTATGCAAGAGTGCTACCGTTTATTCATTCAGTATGAAAATCCTAGAAAGCGATCTTAATTGACAACTTTGCTTCAGAGGAGACACTGTTAGCTAGGGGGAGACCAGTTCAAATACAAATACTCATTTATGTAATATTCAAGAAAAAAATCAAGGATAAAATTGATCAGATTGTAACATTACTTTCTAACTCCAATACAAATTGGAAGGGACAATACAGAAAATTCCGTGACAAGACTGCACATT
This sequence comes from Ginglymostoma cirratum, assembly GCA_024137785.1. Classification (NCBI taxonomy): domain Eukaryota; kingdom Metazoa; phylum Chordata; class Chondrichthyes; order Orectolobiformes; family Ginglymostomatidae; genus Ginglymostoma; species Ginglymostoma cirratum. Next base: position 42,783,781 of record JAHRHZ010000266.1, read on the forward strand.
TGGAAAAAGATGACCAACCTTTGTAATTTTCCAATACTCTTGCAAAACTTCCTCATCAATAATCTGCAAATAAGTGGAAATCTATTAAAACCCAAAGTTATGTCAGAGTTAAATATTTAACAGCATTTTTCTCCAAATTTTAATGCCTCATCATTTAACGTAACAAGTGCACAAAATTTGCTAAAACATTTTCAAACGTTTCGAACCAATGCACATAAATTATCAGAAAGATGAACACAAAGAAACATTTAAGCAAGGAGAGCTTTGAATATGCAACCAGCAATGCCAGGTCATTGCAGTGACCGAAAAGAAAAGTACGGCACACGAACTGGCCCTTTGGCCCTCCAAGCCTGTGCCGATCATTATGCCCTGACTAAACTAAATACAAATCTTCTGCCCTTATTCGGTCCATATCCCTCGATTCCCTCCCTACACATGTAACCATCCAGATGCCTCTTAAATGTCACCAAAATGCCTGCTTCCAGCACCTCTTCTGGCAGTGCATTCCAGACTCCTGCCACACACTGCTTGAAAAATTTTCCTCACACACCTCCCTTAAACTTTTGCCCTCTCACCTTGAACCTGTGCCCCCTTGTAATTGAAACTTCAACCCTGGGAAAAACCCTCTGACTATCCACCCTACCTACGCCTCTCAATTTTGTACAACACTCAGGTCTCCTCTCAGCAGCTGTCTTTCCAGTGAAAACAATCCAAGTCTTTTTAACCTTTCTTCATAGCCAATGCCCTCATGACCAGGCAACATCCTTGTGCAGAGCAGATTCACCCTCTCCAAAGCTTCCATATCCTTCTGGTAATGTGGTGACCAAAACTACACACAATACTCCAAATGCAGCCTAACAAATCTTTTGCCAACTCTAGTACTCCATGCCATGTGCCTTCTTAATCACTTTGGCCACCTGTGGTGCCCCTTTTGGGGATGCCCAGATCCTTCTCTATGTAAACGTTCCTAAAGGTTCTGCCATTAACAGTATAATTCACACCTAAATTTGATCCTCCAAAATGCATCACCTCGCATTTGTCTGGATTAAACTCCATCTGCTATTTCTGTGCCCAAGCTGCCAATTTATATCCTGTGAGACCAGACACAAAAATCCAAGTGAATACTGTAGCCATAAAAAACTTTAAAGAGAATATACAATTTTGGAATTCAGATGAAGAACTCTTACAGCAGGTTTTGCCTTTTAGCTTTACTTAAATGGATTGACAAAGAAAAAATCTAGTAGAAAGAGAGCAGGTAGCCAAAAAATGACATTAACAGATAAAAATACGCTTTAAACTTGAAGTTACTGAAGTTGCACAATTGTTATCATAGTTAATAAATGTCCTGATACCTATTAAGTGCTGAAAACTGTTACTTAAATGTAAATATAATAAATCAGTGTAGCTAACTGTATTTTGATTAGTTTGCCCGATATGTTTTTAAGATGGAAGGGGTTCACATGTTTTGGCAAAGAAAAGCAAAGCGTTCTAGATTATGATCAGCCAACTTCAAATGAACTTGCCAGTATTGCCCAAAATGAAAAACATGTGTGATGACATGCACCAGGCCTAATTTTAGTCTCTCTGTGAAACGATGTAAAGAATGTTATTTATGAAGTAGTCTGTTTGGCTTTTCACTTGGTGTTACTAACTTCTGCAGGATGATCAACTGAAAAAGAAAGAACATTTTAAAAACTGCTTAAGCGCTTAGTCTCTTCCAATGGAAGAATTATGATCATGCTATAGGAGTTTCAGCTAACCTCTGCTACATACATACTTGTAATTGTGGACAGGTCTATGGTGATTCAAACGTACTAACATCAGTACAATGAACAGCAAGAGTGAAAGTGTGTGTGTACACTTCTCCCTCCCAATTTCTCAAATCATGTTGCTTGGGCGACATACAAATAAAATATGAAATATTGACAGTAATTAATTACATAACAGGACACACACACAGGCCACAGTCACAGCCTCAAGATTTGAAGAACAGCATGGAACATTGCCATCACTTGTAAAGCTAATGAGGCTAACTCAAACAACACAAAGGCTCTGTTAAACAATTTTGATTTTTGCTAACAGGTTAAACAGCTGGAAACATGTGCTAATACCTTGTACTCTTCAGTGTTAGGAGAAAGGCGCTTCCGCTCTGCATCCAGCTGCAAAAATCGCTTGGTTACTCTCTCTAACCTAGCATGCAGATTTCGATATTCACCATATTCTGCATTGAAGTCATCTTTGTAGTTTTGTCTCTGCTCATGCGACATAATGGCTGCATATTTGCTGTTGAATAAAAGTGGAAACAGTAAAATGATACATCACAAATGTATCTTTGATTTTTGGAGATACAGTCCAAAAGTTCTGCTTCCCAGCTATGAAAAGCGATTTGGAGGAGAGGAAAGCAAGGCTAAGAACATACGAACAAGCAGTAGTAAGCCATTTGACCCCTTGAACCTCACCACCATTTAAGATTTATTGCTAATCAGGTTGGGTTTTGACTTCAACATTCCCATCTACTTTGGATAAGCCTTGATCCCCTTGGTGAACGAAACTGCAACTCTGCCTTAACAACATTCAGTGGCCTCACCACTATGACATTCTGCAGCAGGATTCCAAAGCTGCACATCATCAAAAAAAATTATGTTCAATTCCTCTTGTAATAAAAGAAAGCTAATGTAGTGCTATCTTAATTACTTACTGCACCTGCACATTAACTTAGACTCTTACCCCCCCATCCCCAGAAAAGCCTAGATCCAACTGCACCTTGGAATCTGTCATTCCATAATTAAATAATACACCACTTAACTCTTCCTGCCAAACTGAACTTCAGTTTCCCAGATATTACAGGATATTCAAAATTTCTGCCCCCTCACACATCCTATTTATTTACTGAAATTCAACCTATTTTTCTAATCAATCGTTCAGAGATGTTATTACACACTTCTGGAGCAGGTGGGGCTTGAACCCAGGCTTCCTGGTCCAGAGGTAGAGACACGCGACAGCACCAACAAATCTGCCTGTATCCTCCCTGTCTTCTTCACAAAATACTTCCCCACCTATCTTTTTGTCAGTTGCAAATTTAACAATCATACCTGTGTTCCCCTCATTTAAGTCATTGATATAAATTGCAAAACAGAGTCCCCAGCAGGATATCCTTTTGGGGGGAAAAAAACTCATTTAAGCAAACTGTTTTCTGCTTGGCAATCTTCTGTCTACGCTAATATGTTGCACCACGAGCTCCTACTTTGTGCAATAATCGTTTGTCTAGCACCTTGTCAAATGCCTTCCAGAAATCCAAGTACAATGCTTACAAACATCCTTTATCCACAGCACATAGTATTCCTTCAAAGCTGTCCAACAAAAAAAAAAAAAAAAAAAATTGGGTAAACATGATTTCTCCTTCACAAAAATAATGTTCACTCCTCAATGCTCACTCACTCACCCCGATAACCTTCAGCTTTTTTAAGAAAAAAACTCATCAATTTGCATTGTAGATAATTTCACATTTTTGAAGAACATCTTTTGCTCTTGAACTGAATACCAACACTGCCAAGAAATTCATTAGAACACGTAGTTGGTGGCTACATTTCATTCATCAGACTCAAGATCCTGGCCTGCCGAACCACTGCAAGAAGGAAAAGCTACTGAGAGGGGCAGGAGAGGAAAGAGGAGTTGTAAATTGTTATTACATCACTTTTACAATAGTTGCAGCTTGCAGCTCAACAAGAACATTACAGCAGTGGAGGTAGTGGAGGTCGAGGTGGTCCTGTCCTCAGATTTTAAATACACACTGTTGGGAGGCAGTCATAAATTTATGCAGATGTTGCTGCACTAACATTTACTTTTAAATACCCTTTTATTTTACCTATTTGGAAGAATAAAACTGTTCGTAATCTGCTCACCAATGCTCAGTTTGGATACTGCTAAGACCATTCCGGACCTGAGATCATTACGCTCTCTATCTACACTATTCAGTCTGAAATCTACATAGTGATTACATGGTATAAAGAGTATCCAGACATCAGTGCTAAAATTACTTTCTATTTGACTAATGTGCCTCTCATTTCCAGTCCAGCAACTTAAATTAAAGGATGTTTTAGTTAAACTTTTACTATTTCACTCATGATCTTAAATTCCTCAACAAAATCAACACCTTGGGCTGAAAAGCCCAATTTTCTCAAATTGTTTATCACATTAGAGAGCCAACCCAGGGGATCAGCTTCAGAGCTTTTCACTGGACTGTCCTCCAGCATCTGAAACCTACTCCTGATGCTGACTGTTCAGTACTGAACACAATATTCAAGGTGACTCCAACCTAACAACTCTGCAGTTTGATCAATAGCTCTTGAAAATGTATCATTTTATTTATGAGGATCAAAGTCAGCTTTGTTTGCTACTCTGCATGACATTAACAGATTTAGTGTCAAACCAAGTCTCAAATTAGGTCTCTTTCAACCTCATTTGGAAAGTTCTAAATCTTTCTTAGTATGCATTTGTTGCCTACTTTTGTGTACAATGTGCAACTCCGATCCCATCTCACACAGTGTGTATGCTGCGTCAACAGAATTTGTCCGGTATACAGAGTGGTCATGGAAACATTTAACTATATTGTAAAACAAAGAACTGCAATTGCTGGAGATCTAAAACAAAAACAAATTCTTGGAGAAACTCAGGTCTGGCAGCATCTGTGGGGAGAAAGCAGAGTTAACGTTTCATGTCCAGTGATACTTCATCAGGTAATTGTGATTGTTTAATTCACGTGGGACATGGGTGGCGCTGGCTGGCCAACATTTATTGCCCATCCCCAGGTGTCCTTCAGGTGGTGGTGGTGGTGGTGAGCTGCTTCTTGAAATCATGTAGTTCACGTGCTGTCAGTAGGTGCACAATGCCATTAGGGAGGCAATTCCAGGATTTTGATCCAACTGTGACCACTGTTTCCAAGATAAACAAGAAGTCACATGTCATGAGGTAGGTGATTGGCTGATGTATTTTAAGGATCACTTTTCTCTAAACTAGGGCAGTGATTTAAATCAGAAGTGAAACTATAAAAATTACTGTATTAAAAATACAGCTTCAATTTATAGCTAAACTAGTTAATAAAATTTCAACAAAACAAAAAATTGCTGGAAAAGCTCAGCAGGTCCAGCAGCATCTATAGAGATTTCTCATCCTCAGTTCTTTTGGTATTTAATGAAATTTCAATCTGGTTAACTGTAACAGTACATAAATTAGTATTAGAGAATTCGCTTGGAGGTGGTTTAGAGGAACTATAAAATACTGCAAGGAAATTCTTAGTAACTACAGGCTGGCTAATTACCAGTGATGGGTAAGGCTTTGGAAATAATCGAAAAAAATAAATCAACATGCGCATGTTAATTAAGGAGAGTCAACACAGATGTGAATGATAGATCATGCTCAAGTAATTTTATTGAACTTTTAGATGAAGTAACAGGAAATACTGATGCAAGGATTACATCATTGTCTGTATGGATTTTGAAAAGCGATTGATTTCGAACTGCATAAAAGGCTTCGAAATCAAATTGATACCCATGAAATAGGATGGTTATTGTCAGTTTTGGTACAAAATTAGCTCCAAGACAGAAAACTCAAATGGTTATTTCTCAGACTTGAGGATTTTGACTATGATGCTCTCCACGGTTTAGTTCTGAGACCACCACTACTATTTTGATCCAACGACTGAACAAATGGCAAAATAGTATTATGTCAGGGTGTTGTTGTTTGGAGGGGAGCTCGCTGATGGTGGTATGTCCATTTGTCTAGAAGTACAAGGGCTCTAGACATAAGAGTTCACTGTTTGAAAGGCCTTTAAAAATTATGCAGATTGTCCACATTCAGGAAGATCATATTTTACACGAATTATAATTGACTGGAATTCACTGCCTGAGTGGTGAAAATGCAGACGATCAATGATTTGAGGGAAACTAGGCATGTATTCGGGGAAATAAACTGGTACGGAGAAGGGGAACAATAGATTATGAGATTAACAGGATTCCTGCAGCGAGTTGGAGTAGACTCAATGGGCCGAGTTCTTGTATTGTCGTAGAGACCAACTGAGTGTCTAAGGGTTGAGGTCCTCAGCACTGTACCCAACTGTTCAAATACTGGAACTAGCAGACAATAGTGCAAGGCAATAAATCATAGTTTATAAGGGAAGGCGATTGCAGATTGTGAACTGTGCCAATGACAAGAAGCTTTCAGTCCCTTAACTCAGCCTCAGGCCAGCCCTCTTCACAGGCAGTTTGACTTGGGGCATTTGAAGGGATATCAAATCCTAACCAACTGAACTTTAGTGGGTCAAAACAAGAAGTGGAATGACAACTCTCAAATGAGCACGTGCTGGACCAACTTAAATTCTATATATTTATTCAATTTAAGTTTGAAAGGAAGATCTTTAATTCCAATATGGGGGGATTACTAACTGCAAGAGGCTATAAAACGTTTCAAAAAACAAAAAAAGAGAGCTCAAGATATATTTGAAAGTGATGAATTTATAGGGCTATGGAGATATGGTGGGAGAACAGGACTAGGTGGCTAGCTGTTTCAGAAATCAGCAACAGACACAAGGGGTGTAAATTCTATGATCTGCAGGCTAAGTTGGTTAAGACAATATCCTGTAAAAATCTGCCTTTCAGAAAAGAACTGTTTGTAGAAGATCTGGAGTAATATCTAAAACTAACTTTTAAAAAATGAACTCAATCCTACATTTATCGTCATATTGACATTGCAACTTAGAAAAAAAGAACATGCTCTGTTGAAAACAGTAAGATTACTTCAGTTGTTAATTTAAACCTAAAGTCAGAGGAGCAAGGAAATTAAACCAATTGCTGCAACTTATCAGAAAGCCAAAATAGCTGACCCACTTCATGCAATTTAAGCTCTGGCTTTGCAATTAACTCTTAGTAATGGAAAAAAAATTGCTGTCATTTGGTCAAAATAGATAGTTGTCTGCCGTAAGTTGGAACAGTGTTAAGCAGTGGGGACTGTATGTTACACCTTTCCTTATTAAATTTAATGATATTGTTCCGTTACATATTTTGCCTATATCACTACGATTTGAGCTGTCCTTTCTGCTACCAAATTGTTTGGCAAACATTCACCAAATTTGACCATATAGCACAAATTTCCAAATCCAGGTCGTATGTGTGAATTAGACAGTTGTCACATGCCTTGGGTGACCCCAAATGCTGCCATAACATGCCTTAATTTCAACTATTCAACCAACTTCCTATCCTTAAGATTTATTTTAAAAATGCTATATCCAAGTTTAAGGCAAGATTGTTCTTGTTTGAATCCACAATGACTGTTGTCCTGATCATCTGGACTAAACTTGAAGACTATTAAAATACCAGAGGTTGGATATTTGTTAGACAGTTTCCAGACATATATGTTTCTAGCCAGAATTTACTCCAACACACACACTGGCAACTCCCAAACTCTATCTTCAATACATCCATTCATTAACATATCCTCATCAGTGCACTGGTCCCACTAACCTTGGGTACCTCAGCCAAAGCCTACTAGATAATAGATTTCCCTTTTTACTTTGTAAATAAGCTAATATACATATACATGCAACAACAAAATAGAAATCAAAAATTATATTATACTGCGCAAATGACAACATATTCTATTCCTTTCTTGTGTATTAAGTCAGAAGTCTCACAACACCAGGTTTACTTGAAATCACAAGCTTTCACACTGTTGTTCTTCATCAGGTGACTTGACCTAACAAAGGAGCAATGCTTCAAAAGCTTGTGATTTCAAACCTGTTGGACTGTAGTGTGGTGTGGTGTTGTGTGACTTCTTATTTTCTCCACCCCAATCCAACACTAGCACCTCCACACAATTTCTTGTGTACGTTAACTTTTTTTTTTAAAGAGCTTTCTCTTTTTTTCATAATTCATTCAGACTAGATGACAGTTTCAATCTGTCCAACTAAATATGGAAACTTCTTCATTCTTCAGTTAGTTATAAAACTGCAATGTCAATTCTCAATCACACATCAAATATACATTCCCATTTGTAACTTATCAATGTAGCACTCAATAGTATTCACTGCTTAACCTCAAAATTTGAGGAAATTTTAGGAAGTGAAACACTATTGTCTCACGAGCATAAGTTTCTGCCATCAAGGTACTTCAACTACTCTTATAGACTTGCTGTAGGCTGTGATGTGTCCTTCAGTTTTCTTACAAATCTCTCATCTATCACTTCTATAAACTTATTGCATTACTAATCCCTTGTTCATGCATCTTTAACTACCTTTACGACAATTATAGAATTTAAAAGTCCCAAGAGGTATACAAAGGTTTAACAAGGGTTCAGTTACAATACTGTGTAAATTATTAGGCTACACATTGTAGGAAGGATATTGAAGATTCAATTAGGGTGCAATGCAGATTTATTGGAATGTTGTTTGAAACAAAATAGTCTTGCTTTTCATTAGAGCATATTATGGGACAATATGTTAAAAGAGATCAAGAATATATATAAACACATGTGTTAGCTGTTCCTTATCAGATCACTTTAGGTGATGTTACAGAGCAAATCTTGTGGTAGGATGGATATGTGATCAATAACACAACCTGGAGTTACAAAAATGTTGCAGACATTTTGGGTCAGCTTCAGATAGGTGAAGATTAAAATGGTAAGCTCTCAGAAGGAATTCATGACTGGGCAAGGGAAATTAGCCCCATGTATCTCCAATATTTAGTTGTAGGACGTTTTTGCACATTGGATACTGGATAAGCAGTGTGATAAATTAGAATTAGTGGAGAGGTGCTAAAACTTAGTGACAAGAGTGTTATCAATCTAAAATAATCTGATACTTTTGCAACTTCACCAAGGGGCAACATATACATGAGAACGTGAAGGGACGAAAATCTTTGGACGTTCCTGAGCTAATAGTGAGAGAATGAAATGAGAAACCATTTCAGGTGAAGAAAAGTGTACTATTCAAAGAACACAGCTGTTAATCGGTTTTCTGTTAATCCTCAGGTTAACTGATTATTAATTTCATCTGTTTGTGGGATCAGTTTGCAAATAGGGTGGCAAAGTGATGTTATAAAAAAGAGACAATACAGGCTTAATGGTACAATTGAGGGGAGGAGTTCATGAGCAGGGGGACCTCAGGGTTCATGTGCATGATTCTCAGGAGATAGGCAGGCAAGTTGAAAGAGTTGTTAAGGCTATTTATAAACCCAAGGATCCTATAAGTAGAGGCAGAGTATAAAAGCAAGGAAACGACGCTACAGTTCTACAAATCATTGGTTTAACCACATTTGAAGTATGGTATTCAGTTCTGGGCAATTTACAGAAGGATGTTAAAACTTTAGGAGAGTGTTCAAAGGAGATTTACTAGAATGATACCAGGCATGAGGGATTTTAGATACGAGAAAAGATTAGAGAAATTGGGCATAATCGTCCCTGCTCAAGTAGAATAACAGGTGACCTTATTTGAGGTGCTCAAAATTATGAACGTCTTTGATAGGGTAAAGAAGAATATTCTGTTTGTAATAGTTTGTATGACAGTAACGAGGGGTAACAATTTCAAGACGGACAGCAAGGAAACTGGCAGTAAGTGAGGAGAAACTTCTTTAATAATCATGACGATTTGGAATGTGTTGCCTGCAAGAATAGTGGAGGCAGATTTTATAGGAAGTTTCCAAAGACAGATGGATATATACTTGAAAGCGATGAATTTAGAGGGCTATGGAGATAGGGCTGGACAATGGGACTAGCTGGGTAGCTCTTTTGGGAGCCAGTACAGACATGAGTTGAACAGCCTCCTTCTGTACTTAAAATGCTATGATTCTATGATTGCCCTGCATTACAAGAATAGTTATATTTCACAAGTACAGGACTGGCTGTGAAACTTTTTCTGACGTCCCAAGATTGCAAAAGGTATCTTCTTTATTTACAAATATGCAAACTCAGCAAAAGCAGCTCTTTTGCAAAGTCCCACTTTATCATTTCATTTTGAAAAAACATTCAACATTTTTATTCAAATCATCAGTGAATTATCACCCACCACTTAGGTCAAAACTTTTCACACTTGCCAAATCTGTATAAAACCATTTATTCTAATCTCCCTCTTCAAGGTGTTGTGTATTTAACATTTTATTCCTGGCATGGACTTGAAGGGCTGAATGACCTTTTCCTGTGCCATAACAATTGACACTAGTGCTCATTATTTCAAATGAGGTGTTTAATGGCAGTCACAATCTAAAATGATGCACTTATAGCAGAAGTAGTCATAACTATAGCAAGCCAACCAGTACACAAATGCATTTTTCCAAACACTCATCTTGAGACCAGAGTCTCTATTTTCATTGTTAGGTCAATTGAACCAAAATTAAATTAACCCAATTTTCTCTTCAAATTTGTCCATTGGTAATTCACCAAACTTTCTGAAAATCCATGTAAAACCACATCACATACTGGTGAATCCTTACACAGTTAGGAAGGGTTTGGGAAACAACACAGAAAAGAGTCATAAAATTAAAACTTCAGTAGTAACTATGGTGCTTGGAAGCTCATCATTAAAAATACTTTTCAATGCTCAGTTGTTTTCAAATTAAGAAATCGAACTTGAACAAATCAAATTACCACCAGCTTAGTCAGTTCATTTTTTGAAAACGAGAAAAGGAAAGAGTGCAAAAGATAAACGCATAAAACAATGAGCATGTTTACTTACATCAAGTAATCAGGTTTTTTGGTTGGTAACATAGGATTGCTGGAACCAGTGCACTTGCTATTCATTTCTGCAAAAGAATAGAGGTTTCTGTATTTCTGTGTTGCCATACAGCAGAGGACAGCAGAAGGTACAGAAATAACAAGAAACTTTTGACCTTTGCTACACTGCAGCTTAAAACATGTGGGAACATTTTATTGCTTTTGCATTACATCTATCATTGCAAATCCGCACTAGTTTTAAACTACAGATTGCAAACAGCAGCAGCCATATGGTCAGCTCAGTCACTACCAATAACAGGCCCTGTGTCTGTAACAGAAATAACTGAATTACCCACACAATAGAGGTCAAAGCTCTAGGATCTCCACTCAGGGTCAGTCTCTTACTATGCTGAAATCAGGCAGACAAGGGACCATTCAGAAATTAATTTATTGAAAGTAACAGATGTGGCTATAATGTTAAAGAACGCAATTTTAGGGCCTTTCCCACCCTATGTGTAGTGAGAATCATGAATGAGAACATAGCATTGTTATTAACTTAAATTGGATTAGTGCACTTGGGATTCATTCTGACACTGCATTCTCCTCCTTTAGCTGTGAGATCTGAAGAGTTTTTAATGTTAGCAGCAAAATGGGACAGCGCACACGTTGCATATTTTGTACTTTTTTGGAACAATGCTAACAACTTCAGTCTGACCCAATTAAAAATTGGACATTTAAAAATTAAAATCAGCCAATATTGAAATTTCAGAGATAGGCATGTTTAATGCTAACAATTTTATTATTTGGGTCATAACAATTAATTTTATGCATCTGTATTATCACATCTTAAGTCTTTCTAGTCAGCTTTTATTTCAAACAGTACGTATGTCCAGGATTACAATTTACTGTTCTAAGAATTTATAACATTCATTGTTATTTTTAAGATATTCTGGCATATTTTGATTACAGATTAAAGCAGTTTTCATTTATCCCTGGGATTCAAAAAAGGTTAGAAAACGTGGGGTCCTCCCTACAATTTTTTTTTTTTTCTTAAATTGTTTGAATTCATGGTCCATTCACAATCTTCCTATCTTTAATGCAGATTATAACACATTTTAAGAAGGTTATTGAAATGAGCAGTAGAATTTAGTCTAATTAGTCAGTGCTATTAATTCAGCAATTTAAACTGCCTCAACTATTTTGAGCACACCATAGCTTTAAGAATGACATTTTGCCATGAACCAAAGTCCAAGCGATAGACCATTTTTATGACTGATAACCCTAATTGCCTTAAACAAAAGATTTACTTGGTTTAGTTTTCAATCATACACTTCCCATCTTTGTTCCCTCAAATCTAGCAAATTTAGAGTACACTGGTTTAGCCACACAACATATTTGGTGGAAAAATTGCAGAGAGGAGCCATCATGACGACCCCTCTAACCTGATCAACCACTGAACAGAATATTGCCTGATCTGAATCTAGCCCTAACCTCAACGTTTCTGCCTGTCCCCACGTAATCCTCAACTCCTTTGCAGTCCAAAAATCTAACTCTGCATCCACTACTCTCTGATAATTCTAAAGATCAACAACCGTCAGTATATAGCACCTCATCTCAAACTTAAATGGGAATGTCTTTTTAGACTGCCTTCTAGTTCTAGGTTCCTCCACATTTACTCTAGTATGCCCTATCATAATCTTATGTTTCAATAAGATCACATCCCAAACTTCTCCATTTAGTATTAACCCAAACTTCCATCAGAAGTCATCCCCTTTATTCCATAAATCAACAGTGAATCATCTTTGAAAGGCCTTTAATGCAAATACTTAAATAAGGATTTTGTTCTATGATTCAGATTCTGGAAACCTTCATGGATTAAAGTGACCTTTTAAAACAAGAGTACAAATACTGACCTAAAATACCTGCTTTGAACACCTGACCACTTTGGGCCAACTGCATAAAATCATCAATAAACAAGGATCAGACAGAGACAAAATTTAAAAATTGTTATAAAAGACATTGAAGTTCAGATTTCTATTTCATGGTTGATTCATACCATCTGGAAGTTACACTTTAGAATGAAAGTTGTTTGTAAGTTAGCCAGCTTGGCAAGAAAATGGAACTAGAGTCTGAAATGCATAGCTATATTTTAACAGCTGCATTCTACCAGCAGAGCATAAATAATGAATTTGTAAGGAAGAACTGGAAAATGCACACCTGTGTCTCTCATCAACTTCAAAAACCAATACCAGATGATTAGACACCTTCATCAATAATATGTCACAAAGTATATCTGCAAACTTCAACAGTGGACAAACAAGAAATAGCTAAACAAGCAGGAGTCAAGTCATTCTCAACTCAAAAACGCTAAAGGTCTTTAAATTGCAACCATCTTTACCTTCCCTTCTGTACTAGACTTCTCCCTCCTTTACTTTTGAAGCTTTTTACCCATGTTTCTGTGCATGTTTGATGTTGTGTTTTCAGTTTTTTTTTTCCCCCACTGTTATTGGGAAGAAAATTCCTTTCTTTAACTCAATAAAATTCAGTAATTTGGCTCTCTCATTTTGATCAAGCCAATTACATTTTAATTGAAGTGCAATAGCTGTGCACCAAAAAGTAAAATTGTGACCAATGGGAGAGAGAGGAGCTAATTCCCCCTCCTCACCCAAATCAAGATGTACCAGAGCATTCTGCCATTTTCTCTAGTTAAATACTACTTTTCTATTCATCCTACCACAGTGGACCTGTCTTGCATTTTCACGCAGCTTCACTGTATTTTGATTTTGTAACTGGTCTTACTACTTCCTTAACAATGAATTCTAGTATCTTCTAAACGACTGATAAGTTGGCTGGCCTGTAGTTTCCTGCTTTCTGCTGCGTTCTAAAATGGAGGTGCTACATTTGTCGTTTTGTATTTCACTGGATTCCATACAGAACCTAGGAATTCTGACTATTATCATGCACTCTCCAAGCTGAGGCATTTTAAATAGTACGAAGAGGGAAAGTCTACTGCTTTACAGTACAGCTGCTGTAATCCTCATCCTCAAATGCCACCCTCAATACTATCACAATGTCTAATCTCTACTTCTTCCACAAAGTCTTTTAAACTGCGCTTCTCTAATTTAATGTCTGACCAATCACTGCAATGAGTGTCAAATTGCAAATCAACTTTATAACAATGGACATACTACTTGACAGATATTGATGCCTTTCCTCATCCTGTCTATCATGAACTCTGCAGTTTTTGAAATGGTTTAACACACTGTACTTCTCTCATAATTCCCCCTTGCTTAGATTACAGCAATGTCAGCAGTGGTGTCTCTTTTCTTGCACCATTACCTCCGGATTCTCTAAAGAATCAATGCTTGTACTCTGTCCATCCACATGCTGCTCTTCAGTATCATCCAAAGACATGAGGGCAATGTCCACATATGTGCTAGTGACTTCCAGTTCTAGCTCTCCATCTTATTCGGCTCCTCCGCGGTTTATACAGGCTTGAGTTTGCCCAAATGTTTTTCCAGTTAAAACGCCAATAATAATTTTAGTTAGCCCATGAACCTCAACAAAAATCTTTCTCATCATATTTTGGATTCCAAGCAGAATTGCTCTTTCCTTTTAAAAAAGTAGTACCAATTTATTCAAGACCTTGTGAAGAAAGTGGTCTTCTGGATTTAATGCGGATCCTGGCAGCTTGGGCCACAAAGCTGTTGACAGCATGTTAATGAGTTAATTGATGGGAACAATTTTGCCCTTAGTATTTTTGAAATCGTTGAACTGATAAATATCAATCTCTTCTGGCACAGTGCCAACTCATGGGAGCATTATGCCATGTAGTTTTACACAACAGATAAGAATTAGATGTAAGAGCAGATTATATCACTTCCAGTCTGTTCCACCATTCAATAAGACAATGGCATATTAATTTCTCACCCAATCCCCATGTCCTTAGACTTTTGTCATGAAAGCACCCAGTTAATTTCAGAGTTCAATATATTTCAAAACTGAACATCCCAGCTCTGTGGTTTTAATAGAATTCCAAAAGATCCATAATGTCTTGTGTGATCAACTTTCATTTTATCTCTCCTAAATGAATGCTTCCTTATCCCTGTTCTAGATTATCCATGCAAGGGAAACAACATCTCAGCTTAAGAACCAAGCATCTTATATTCACTGGAGTTTAAAGAAACAAAAACGCATTTACTCAATCTTGTCTCATAGAACAATCTCTTCATAATAGTAATCAATTGAGAAAAATCTTTTTAAATAAAAATAGTTTCATGGCAAGAAAGACATAACTGGACAGGAGCATTTATAAGGCATGGATAAGGAATGTCACTAAGATAGTGGTGGTGAGCTGCCTTTTTAAATATCTGCAGTCCATGTCCATGCCAAGGGCAGCACGGTGGCTCGATGGTTAGCACTACTGCCTCTCAGTGCCAGGAACCCAAGTTCAACTCCACCCTTGAGACACTGCCTATTCTCCCCTATTCTGCGTGGGTTTCCTCCCACAGTCCATAGATGTGCAGGTTAGGCAGGTTGGCCATGATAAATTGCCCACAGTGTCCAGGAATATGCAGGCCAGGTGTATTAGCCATGGCAAATGTGGGGTGACAGGGATGGGATGGGTCTGGGCAGGATGTTGTTTGGAAGGTCAGTGTGAACTCGATGGGCCAAATGGCCTGCTATCATGCTGTGAGGATTCTATGGTGTGGAGTAGATACACCTACAGTGCTGTTAGGATGGGAGTTTGAAAGTGCAGAAACAGCAACGTACTGTCAAGTAAGGATCATGTGGAGCTTGGAGAGGAACTTGCCACAGGAGAGGTGCTCCCATGCCTTCTCTCCTTGCTTGTCCAAGGGGTGAACAAGAACATTTTGGTCATCTACAGGTGTTTGATAAAGTACTAGTGGGTGTGTAAGTGACTGCAGAAGTCAATCTGTGCCCTGATGTGTCTGCTACAAATAAAACTGGAAAGTGCACAGGATTATGTTTTAGACAAATGGCTGGCTTTCTTCCACTCCTTGGACTGTTTCAGATAGCTCAGCTGGTATAGCAGTGGGCTGTAGAGAATAGCAAAGTTGATCTTCTTAGGCCAATAGTGCAAATCTCGTCAAAGGAGTTTTTGTCCTTCCTTCAGCAAAGGGACAAAAACTGCACTCCATATGTAACATGTAGTCTCCCAAGGACATTAAGATCATACAAGACTTTCTTGCTTTTGTACTAGCACCTCCATCTGATCTATCAGACTGTTTGTCTTCCCTGCTATTTGCTGTATTTGCATTTTAACTTCATGATTTGTTTGAATACTCAAGTTACCCCAAATACCAGCTAACTAGTTCTAAAAATATTGTTTCTCAATTCTTCCTACTGAAGGGGATAATTTCACACTTGCCTACATTGGCCACCTAGTTAGAGACACTGATCTGCTCTATACCCCTTTGCAGCCACTATGTATTGTTCTCAGGATTATATTCCTATCTAATTTTGTACAGTCAACTTGGATACATACTTCATACCGATAAAGTTATTGACAAATTGCAAACAACTAGTAGCTGATGTTGAAGCATTGATCCTTGCAGCCACAGTTACAGCTTATCCCATTTCTTCCTATTTTGCACCTGCTAAACAAACAATCTCAAGTTTGTTATACAAGGTTAGGACTTATCAAATGACTTCTCAAAATTGAAATGTATTTCTTCAACTGGTTCCCTCTTTTACTCCATCTTCATCCTCAAACACTAAGTCTCTTTCTTGACAAACTTTGATTCTCCATAAATGTTTTTCCAATTGCCCTCATACCACTAATAAATTCCAGCCTTTTCCCTGATAGGAGGTCAGACTTACAGACCTAAAGTTTCTATTTTCTCTCTTGTTTTTTTCTCGAGTACTGAAGTTAAGTTTTTGACCTTTCAATCCAGCGGGAGCCTATTGAAATCAATGAAATTTTGGCAGATCAACAACAAAAAATGCCACCAACTGCATCTGTGTCCAAGTCATCTAAAAAAATTGTAAATAATGCTCTGAGACTAAAAGTTAAGAGTGGGACTGCTAAGGTGGCCAGATGTCTGGCAGTACTGAGTTGGACTTTTAGTCTGACCGTATTTCAAGAGCTCCTAGATCAAAGGGAGAAAATAATAGTACCCAGAGGTTCAGCTATAACCTTGTGACTGAGAGTACTGGGGAGGCGATTTAGGTATTTCTGACCTTCATGGCTGGAAAATACAGGGAGAAAGTGGGGCTGGAGGTTGGAAATGGGGATGGCAATCAGAAATGTGGAACTCTGGTATTGAAGAATTCAGGAGATAGTTCGAGAAAGGAGATCAAAATTATTGTAGTCTGAAAGAATGGGAAGGAAGCCCTGGAAAATTGGATACAATTTCCTCAACCTCTTCAGATAATCAGGTAGCCTCCATTTTGTTCCTGCTTATCATTACCTGTGAGGTTGATCTACAATCTTTCTCCTACACCATGCTTCTCCTTTAGAGCAGAGTCTAGTCAAGGATTCAAAAGATAAATTTTGTATTTCAACATTCTTAGGGCAGGCCCCATTAGAAAATCATGATTCAGAGTCTGGAAATTTTGTTTGCTACAACTCTATCAGAAAAGTCATCTTTTACTGCTCTATTAGGAAATTTGTTGATGTGTAATCTCTGAATAAATTTCCAAAATTTCTTAAACCTCAAAATGCTCAGCACTTGATTAGATGGTTTCCGACATTTAGTATAATATGCTTAAACCTCAAAAATGGATCAGTCCATAAACTTGATTTATAACTGAAATATCACAGAATTTTACAATGTACAAACAGACCATTCAGTCCAATAAGCCTGTATCAGTTCTACTACCTAGTATCAATCTCCTGCCTTTACCTATTTCCTTGCAAACCATTTGTATTGAAACAATTGGCCAATGCTGTCTTGAATGCCTCAACTGAACCTGCCTCCACACTTCCAGACAATCTATATCCTGAATATGGTGTCTGAAAAGAATCCCCCCTCAACCCCCATCAACTTTACTCCATTTCCACATTAAATCTATACCCTCTCATTCTTTTTTTTATGTGCAGGAACAGTATCTAGTCTATCCAGCCAACTCAATTTTGAAAATATCTATCAAATCTCCTCTCAGCCGCCTTCTCTCTAAGGGAGAGCAGTCCAAAATTCTTCAATCTATTCTCATAAATGAGGCTTCTCATTAGAGCATAGAATAGTGGTTAGCATTGCTGCGTCACACCTCCAAAGATCAATTTCAGCCTTGGTTGCCGGGGGCTGCAGCTGTGGAGTTTGCACGTTTTCCCTGTGTCTACCTGAGTTTCTGCCGGGTGCTCCAGTTTCTTTTCAGTCTAAAGATGCACAGCAAAGGTCCCAATATCAATCCCTGGGAAATTCCACTACTAACCTTTGTCCAGCCTGAAAAGTATCCATTGACCATTCCACTCTGTTTGGCAGTCAGTCAATTTTGAATCCAGGTTGATGTTGTTACTTTTATATTGTGACCTATAACCTTCCTCAAGTCTGTTGTGTGGCACTGTATCAAACAGCTTCTAGAAATTCATGTACACAACATCAGCAAGGTTGATGAGGATAATACTTTGTTACCCCTTCAAAGAAAAACTCCAGCGTGTTAGAGAAACACTATTTCGCTAACAACACTAAGGATGCATCAGAAGAAAAGACAAATGAATAGACAATGGCATGAAGGAAATATATACATTTACACTGACTGAATTTGTACATTGAAATTTCAGCTGGAAAAAAGGAAATACTTTCCCCTCTCAGCGTTTTAAGTGAATAAGATGACATTCTCTCCCTTTTTGACTTTTAAGTATAATTGCTGACCAGTGAGGAGATCCGCCATGCGACCAAAAAAAAAAAATCTACAATTAGATACAGTTTTGCTTCATTAAATATTTACAACAGTGGGCACTTGATTAAACTGTTAACTCGAATAACGGACCAGATCTCGTGGTCCCATTTGTACCGAATGCTCAAAAACTGAATGCAACACCAAAACATTTGGTCATTTCGCTCATGCCATCTGAAAGTTGCAATGTACCTGAAGGAACTTTGGAGGAGTTCATGTTAATAGTCCTGCCAAAGCCTGTTATTTGGCAACTTAGTGTCACTACCTGGCAGCATGAATATATGATTATGGGATGCTCCTAGCAGGTGGGGGCCGGCTGGTGGGTGCATCAGTTTCAAATCAATACAAAAACCATTCTTCTGTTCCTTGGCGGTGTGCCCGTGAACGTGCGTGTGCGCGCCTGTCTGTCTATCTGCGTGTGTGCATCTCGATGAAAAGGAAGCTGTACTGTGCTGTCCTGTTGTACGTTCTATAAATTACTTGGAACTGGTGAATTTAATACAAAGAACTGTGAAGTTAGGTAATTTCATATAAGCGTAGAATAGGGGATTTCAAGACTAGGGGGCACATTTTTAAGGGGAGAGGAAGAGAGAGATTAAAAAGTACATAAGAGACAAATTTAAACGGAGTGGTTCGCCTGTGGAATGAACTTCCTGAGGAAATGGTGGATGCAAGTATAATTACAACATTTAAAAGACATTTGGAGAGACACACAAATAGGAAAGGTTTGGAGGGATATGGTCCAGGAGCAGGCAGGTGGGACTAGAACATAGAACAGTACAGCACAGTACAGGCCCTTTGGCCCACAATGTTGTGCTGACCTATTATCCTACTAAGATCAATCTACCCTGCATACCCTACATTTTACTACCCTCCATGTGCCTATCCAAGAGTCGCTTAAAAGTCTCTAAAATATCTGACTCCACTACCACTGCCAGCAGTACATTCCACATGCCCACCACCCTGTGTGAAGAACCTACCACTGACATCTCCACTAGACCTTCCCCCAATCACCTTAAAATTATGCCCCCTCGTAACAGTCATTTCTGCCCTGGGAAAAGTCTCTGGCTATCCACTATCTATGTCTCTCATCATCTGACTCTGTCAAGTCACCTCTTGTCCTTCTTCACTCCAATGCGTTTAGTTTGGGATTGTGTTCGGCATGGACTGGTTGGACAGAAGGGTCCGTTTCCATGCTGTATGACTACGACATAGGACAGGAAATTCTGATTTACGACACTGTTCTGGAAAGTTTGCAGTGACAGAAAGGTCTGGGATTTCACGTGCATAGATCTTTGAAGATGGAAGGACATGATGAAATGGTTAGCAAATAATATAGAAAATCCTGGACTTCATAAATAGGGCTATAGGAACAAAAGCAGGGAAGTTGTGATGTAACCACAGTTTTACAAAGGTTCAGCTTAAGTCGCATCCTGTTGGCTCACTTTTTAGGAAGAATGTGACAAGTCAGAGTGCAGGGCAAATTTACCAGAATGGCTCCAGGGATTTAAGCTACATTGTTAGGTTGAAGAAATTGTGTTCTTCCCTTGGACAGTGAAATTGAAAGTAGACTTAATAAGTGTATAAGTGACAATAATTTTAATTAGGGTAGACAACGATAAGCTAAACTACCTGCATTATTTGATGCCATAAGGATTGGGGGCAAAAGATGTAGGGTGGATATAATCTGAACTTTTTATGCAATATGATAAGCTGGAACTTCTTGGCTATGAATGCTGCAGAATGGATTACCAACGACTTTAAAAGAAAAATGGATGGGGACTGGAGAAGTAAACATACAGGTCTATCAGGAGAAAGTAGGGAAACAAGACTGACTGGATTTTCCAAACTGTTGATACTAATTAACCTATGAGTCTTTTCCTTTCAGTGCCTCCCATTGTTTATACTGTCTATCTTCCCTTTCCACCAGCATGGGCTAAGCAGGCAGTACGACCTCTTCCTGTGCTGTCATGATGCTACATAATCCTGTCTAACTTCATTACATACCTGAATTGGCATCTTTAAGGAGTTTTTGTTCCTCAATTTCACTTCTGTATTCTTCACTATCATCCTCCATCTTCTCCTTATTCTTTTTCTCTTTATCTCTTTCCTTGTCTTTATGTTTTTTAGCTTTCTTTTTTGACTTTGCATGAGAAGAACAGTCTTTGCTGATGAGTTCAGAGCACTCCAGTTGATGTGATGGGCTTTCCAATGTAGTCCTAGAGGCAAGCTTTACTTGCTGGTCCTCATAACCTTCACCAGTTTGACCGAGAGCTTCAACTGGCAGATCTTGAGTTCCCCTTCTTTCTGGTGTGCATGGGGAATTGGAGTTCGAATTCACAGTGTGAGCAATAGAAACCGGAAGCGGCACAGGAAGTGGTGCAGGTGGAGGAGCTTGAGGAGGAGCAACTGGAGCAGAAATAGTGACAGTCTTCTCATTGGAGGGGTTTAAATGTCCATTAAGTGTTGGCTGCACACGATTAGTGAGGTGCGATATTCTGGGCTTCTTGCTTGCTAGAGGGTCAATGAAATCTGATGGCAGAGATCTCTTCTGTAAAGACATTAGTGATATTATTAATTGCTTCAATATTTTCAAAGCTAGACACCAAATACACTTTACACAATTTTCATTAATAACAATTTACATTATTTTCTGTAAACTATGCCATTGCATGTATATTTTGCTAAAATTTCTATTCAGACCTACATTAAAATATTTTTTATGCATTCATGGCTTGAGGGCGTTGCTAGCTAGGCCAGCATTTATTGCCCAGAGGGCAGTTCAGAGTCCGCCCCATTGCCGTGGGTCTGCAGTCACATGCAGGCCAGACCAGGTAAGGATGGCAGTTTCCTTCCCTAAACGACATTAGTCAACCAGATGGGTTTTCCCAACAACGGGCTCATGGTCATCATTAGACTCTTAATTCTGGATATTTATTGGATTTAAATTCCACCAGCTGCCACGGCGGGATTCGATCCCAAGTCCCCAGAACATTACTTGGGTTTCTGGATGAATAGCCCAGCGATAATATCACTAGGCCATTGCTTGCCCTAATTTCCAGAATGGGTAGTGCAGTTTGTGAACTACCACACTGTACTTCCATGCTGAGACCTTGATTTAAATCCAATCAAGGTTGGAGAAACAAAATATCTGTTAGCTTTGTCACAAAGCTTTATTGTGCCAGTTTTGAAATGGAGATTAGAACATTGTTGATGTGTTGTAGAACAGAACCTTGGTATCCAATACTGACTATATAACTGAAGCAGAAATGGTTCATTTCCTTGCAATGACGTCATTCTTTTAAAACCTACATTGGAGGTTATCGGCTGTCTAGTGTGAAAGAAACTCTTAAACCACTTTCCATTTCCTCATTTACTATCAACGAGCGCAAAGAACACTCAGACTTTTGGTTTCAGTTGTGATATCATCACCCAATTGCCTTCGTCATTTCCTGTCCTTTCACTAAACCAACCGAGAAAGCTTCCTTTGAGGCTCCCCCTTTTCCTAGCTCTGAATTCACATGTTTCTTTTACTGTCACATCTCCCCTCATGCCTTCCAAGTTCATTTTGTTGATAAAATCCAGCACCTGCTCCCACTGAACAGCTGACCACCAACTTTCCTTCTCGGCTTCCGAGTCTAATAATAGAGATCCCTTGGTTGATGCTTTAAATAGTTTACTTTTATTTTCATACAGTTCGTAAATTAAAGACATTCCTCAAATAGCACTTGAGTCCATGTTCATTTAAATGGAGTTACTGAACATGTTTAGTCTTTAAGAAAAATAAACTGCCACCTCACACTTCTCTCCCTAAACGTGCTCTGTTTCCCTCCCATACCCTTCTCTTGATGTCCCACTTGCATCCACTCCCCCCCACCATCATTCAGTACACACTGCTGCTACTACCTCCAAGATGCACTGCAAAAGTTCACCAAATATCCTCAGACAGCACCTTCTAAAACCATGATCAATGTCCACGGGCAGCAAATACATGTGAACCCACCACCACTTGCAAGTTCCCCTCCAAGTCACTCACCATCCTAACTTGGAAATACAACACCGTTACTTCACTGTAACTGGGTAAAGCTCCTGGTATTCCTTTCATAACAACATTGGGTGTCTATCTACAGCACTTGGACTACAGAGGTAACAAGGCAGCAGCTCACCACCATCCTCTCAAGGGCGACTAGGGATGGACAATAAATGCTAGTGATGCCCACATCCCACAAGTGAATTTAAAAAGGTGACTGGTTTTAACTAGTTACCCATTGGGACTGGAGCTCCCACAGTTTGGGAGTGAAACACATTCTTACCCAATGGCCTAACTCACAACAGGAGTGTGGCACAGATCTAGGTTAAATTCACCCTTGTCCTGGATGACCTCGACTGCCAGAAATGAGAATACAGGTAGGAATCCCAGAATAGGTGCCTGTCCGCCTTTTTTAAAGGATTCTAGAGTTATCATGACTTGGTGGAAATCTATGCCAGAGGACAAAAAAGCAAAGAGGCTAAATTGAAAACTTTAGAAGGGTTCAGACTCAGCTGATTTATTGCAACCACATCTCAGCAAGAATATTGCAAACCTTAAGAGATTGTGGAAAAGATTTACAAAGATAGTTCCAGGGATGAGGGACTTCAGTTACATGTGTAAATTAGAAATCTGGAATTGTTCTCCTTGAAGAAGCTTGCGAGGACATAGGATTGAAGTGCTCAAAATAACAGTTAAAACAATAAACAGAGAAACTGTTGAGATGGGTAGAAGCAATGGAAATAAAAAGGAACACTATTTAAGGTTATTGATTTGAGGGAAAGAATTTCTTAAAATAGCAAGTTATTAGGATCTGGAATGCACTTCCACAGGGTGTGGTGGAAACAGATTCAATTGTGGCTTTCAAAAGGAATGAGATAATCACCGAGATTTTAGGCCAATAGGGAAAGAGTGGAATTAAGTGTGACTGAATTGCTTTCATGCTTCTTTAATTAAAAGTGCTCACCTTTCTTAATTTTAAATTGACAGTCCAAAAAACTTCATCTTTCCACGGTCATCCTATGAATTCACAACACAACTTTTGAAGTCTCTTGAACATCCTTTTAACATCCTCTGCTCCAGTCAAAATAGGCCCAATATTTTCACCAACACACAAGATGGAGTCATACAATGGACTCAAAGGTAGCCAAAAGAAATTCTGCTTAAGTGATATCAACCTAAAGGATATCACATTAATAAAAGCTACGGTAACCTATTTTACCATAAAAATTATTTTATCTGTCAAGATAAATTTGTTCCTCAACAGGGTGGAAGTCAAAAAAAAATGGAGAGATTGGCAGAAGCAAAGAGTTGAAAACTGCAATTTTTCCCCAGAGTTACTCTTACAGCACCCCAGCAGGCCCTCAAAATTAAATATTTTTGTAAAGCACTAAGGTACAAGGCCTACTTCTTACAAAGCCCAGTTATCTTTCAGGTGCAAGAATATTTTATATTAAAGAGCTGTGGAAGAATTCAAAACCCCATTTACTTACAATTCTTCAAAATAAAGGATGCATTAGAAAGTAGCAAACAAGTTGGAAGTTTAAGGTTTCAGAATTAACAATAAACAGGTTACAATCCAAGAACAATGAATTTGGCCACTGATTTTATTTACCTCTGGTGGAGATGCTGATCCTCTATCTTTGGGAGAGCTTGATGGAACTGGTTCTGCCGGTTGGCTGCTAGAAGTCTGCAGTTGAGATCGTTTTCTGTTTCAAAAAGAAAGAAAAAGTCAGATCCTTCTTTTCATCCTGCACTCAAGTAGTTAAATTTACTGTTTTCACTACATTCGTGTAAAGCCTCAACTCTATTTTTGGTAGAAACAATTTGCATTGCACAGAATAAGTACCAGTCTGAAGTCTGTGAAACTAGTTAAATCAAAGTGTACATCAAACATCAATAGATTCACAAAATTAAATAGACACTCTGGAAGAGGGTTACAAATTACCAATCTCAGTTATACTATCCTCTTTGCAGAAAGGTTTCAAGCATATGCCCATTTTACACCAATGCTCTATCAGCAACTTGACAGATAGCTAGACTGAAGACAACTGAAACGCGACGTCTCTATCTTGCAATGACTGGGATATTCCTTTTGTAGTGTAACTAGTTCACCACCATGCACAGTAACAAATTTACAAGTTATCCAGTGGATCAACAATTTTTTAAAAAATTATGGGATTATTTTAACTTTACCAGTCAGGGTTTCCTGTCAGGACAATTTGATAGTAAGCAGATCCAAGGCAATGAGGGCTATACAAAAGGATATCAGTTTTGTTTGGTTTTCATTGGGCCACGAGTGCTGTGACTTATACAGCTTTCCTCCTCCTACCCTGAATGAGGGAATCACACAAATCCACCTCACCGTTTGCCTGTGAAGGAAATTCCTTCACAGGAATCCAGCTGGTACTTTCTGGCAGGTCTTATGCTGGGGAGAAAGAGAAAGACAGACAGACTGACGGGCCCACAGATTTTAACACTCACCTCATTCTGCAAAGAATCAGGATGATCTCCATCTACTTTAGCCTACATCTACAGGACTTCTGGAGTTGTCGTGCTATAGACGACAGCCAAGGTTTCCGTCCATGACCAGTAAGATGACTGACCACTTGGGAGCCAGTGAACAATATTGTCATTGTATATTATGACAAATGAAAATGGAGGTCCAACTCATCTCTGCTATCTTTTATTACATTGTATGACAACATTTGGGCTAGAATGTTTAGACTAACGACAATGTTAGTTCTGACCATTGTATTTTCTTTAATAGATGTCAACTTCCGCTTAAGCAAGTGGCCTCCAATTTACTGCAATTCTCACAGATTAGCTGGGATGACATCTCATTGCATATCTAATTATTCAAAATCACCTCAACTACTTTGCCTTTATGCATTATGCAAATAGGTGCTAAGGCTTTAAACGGAGTTCAGTAGTGTTATATCATCAAGTTTGGACCAAAAAAATTTCACTAAAATTTCTACAGCTATGTAATGTTAAAAAAGTATTAAATTTGCAGCTGCTTGATAACGTTTAGCAAATCAATATAAATGTGATACTGTGCAAGATCACATTAGTGCTGCCATTTCCATACATGCTGCATTTGCACCACCAGTAATCATCAAGCTACCTTTAAGAACAGTAACTTGAACATATTCCTCGTGCTTGCAGAGAACAGGTCCCTAAATGAAGGTATGTTGCTTCTAGCAAAGCCAAGTGTCCCACTTTTCAAGCTCAAATTATCTTAAATTGATTATATATTTTGACCAATTTCAATTATTTCTCTACTGGTGCTGAGTTACAGTTCGCAAAAAAAAATCAGTACAGTTTCATATCTTTTAAGAGCCTCTTAAAATTCATAGAATTTGGCATAAAGCTCATCCCTCTAGTACTCAACTCAGCCTTTTTTTTTTAAAAAGAAGTCCACTGCATCCAAATGTATCGAACACCTTTGGTGCTGACTTCAGCAAATTGTTTCAAATTCAATTCCAACACTTCCATTTCTGAAGACATTTTGAACAAATGAGTTTTTAAAACTTGTTTCCCCAACTTGCATGAGGCTTCTGGTTGTACCGACCTCGTTTGGTTTGGGTATTTTTATCTTTGCCATTCAAATACTTAGATGCAACGTTCATCATTAATTTTTTTTTTATCTGTAGATTGAAAGATGAAATTTCTCTAACCAATCTCCATGGTTCCTCCATACTGTTGTTCTGGGCCCCATATCTGAAGAGGTCTACAAGAATGATCCCAGGGATGAACTGCTTGTCACATGAGTTGTTGAGGACTCTGGGTCTGTACTTGGGCGTTTAGAAGGATGAGGGGGATCTGACTGAAACTTACAGAATGCTGAGGGGCCTAGACAGAGTGGACATGGAGAAAGTGTTTTTACTAGGAGAGAGCATTGGGCATAGCCTCAGAGTGGAAGAACGACCCTTTAAAACTAAGATGAGGAGGAATTTCTCCAGCCAGAGAGTGGTGAATCTGTGGAACATTTGGCCTCAACAGCCTTCTGCAGCACTGTCATTGAGCGCATTAAGGCAGAGATAGATAGATAGATTGATTCTGGATTGCTAAGGGGAGAAGGCAGGAGAATGAAGCCGAGAAACATATCAGCCATAATCAAATGGTGGAGCAGACTTAAAATGGGCCAAATAGCCTAATTCTGCTCTTATGGTCTTAAGGAGGAGAGGGAGAGTCTCAACTTATGTTCAAATTGAAAACCAGGCAAATGCTCTGCGCACTTCGGTTTAATTAATAAAAGATTTGGCACTGAAAGCAAGTATCAATAATGGCACTATTAAATTTACGCAGAGAAGACAAGGGCAAGGTGGTAATGTCACTGGAGCAGCAAAGTTCAGGGTCATGCTCCAAGGAATTGTTCAAATATAAATTAAAATTATTTGAATAAATCTGAAATACAAGTCTGGTCACAATAATGATGGCTGTGAAACTATTTCTCAAAGACATTTTTGTAGTATTTAGATGAGCACTTTTGAAGCACCATAACATACAAGGCTCCAGGCCAAGTGCTAGAAAGTTAAGATTACAGCAGATAGATGCTCGACGGCTGCTGTGTCAAGATGGGCCGAAGAACCACTGTGGCATTCTGCTGAGTAACAGTGGACCAAATGGTCAACTGTTGCTTCCATTTCCCATTAACATGATGGCTGATGAGTTCAACGCACAATCTACAGATTTAAACACATGCAGGGCAAGTGGTGCTCGAATGGGTGGATGGGTTGTTTGAAGAAGGTTTGTACCCTTCCTCTAACACCTCAGCTTCAACTCTGCACTTTCAGACAGAGCTTCCAGATATGCTGGGGCTGTCCAAATGAGCCTTCCCCATTTTAGCTGAGTCACAAGCCAGGGTCACACGAGTTGACAGGCATGTTCAACAACTTCAGGGATGCTTTATAGAAATCTTGAAGTTTGCTGTCCTACAGGGAATCTCCTGCTATGTAATTCCAAGCAAAGCAGGTGCTTCAGGAGTACGGCGTCAGGCATGTGAATGACATGATCGATCAGCTCCGCTGGTTGGAATAGCACCACGATGCTGGAGAAATTAGCTTGGAAAGAGGATATTGCTGCCTTGATTGCCACCAAATTTGAGGTATCATGCAAAGGTTCAAATGGTGATCTCCAACGTTGAGATGCCTTATGCATTTTCTCCAAATTTCTGAAGCATATAGAAACACGGGCATCACTAATCAGAGATTCTGGTCTCTCTCTTCCTCCACAGACTGAGCTGGCACATAATGGCAAAACCCATGCCTCCAATGTCTACTTCATTCAACAGGAAGCTTTCAAGATCAAAGTGTTTCACATTTTCCCAGGTCATTTTCTTTGAGGTCCCTTAGAAGGCACCAGTGACAGCTCAAAGAGCCTTCTGCAGTTACAGAAATGAATCAAACAAGCAACAAAAACAAATGCTAGAAAAACTCAGGTCTGGCAGGATCTGTGGAGAGAAAGCAGAGTGAATGTTTCAGGTCTAATGACCCATCGTCTCATGCTGACCTGGACCCAAAACGTTCACTCTGCTTTCTCTCCACAGATGCTGCCAGTTTTCCTAGCACTTTGTTTTTCTTTGATTTCCAGCGTCTGCAGTTCTTTTGATTTCTAATAAAAAAAGTGCCAACAAACAGTATAGTACAATGCGTTATCAAACAACTTGACAAGATGCATATCAATACATGAGATTTCTGAAGAATGATGGTTCATTTGAATCCAAAATACAGCGTAACCGGTCCTCAAATGATTTGTATGAATGATAAGCGGTCCACTGAAATGAATTAATGAAGCTGAGGTTGTGAAGTAGTGATTAAGTACATGTGCAATATTTATGATAATTACAAAGAAATGCTTCCTTCCTGTTAAAAGATGTCAAAACCAGGACAAAGCATGAAATCAAAAACACTTTAACTGCACTCCAGCAAACAAAATTGGAGAATTTTGTCAGAGCCTGAATATTTTAGTGACATGAGACAACACAATTCCAACTCCAAAGCATTAATAAATGCTCTTAAAAGCAATTCATGAACCTTCTCAAAGCAGAGGTGCTGACCACAGGCAAACAAACTTTAAACTGGACTGTTGCATTGAACAGTCTTCCCCCTTGGTTTGCTTCGTGTGATTGAAGGATAACAAAATTTGTTCTATTAGCAAAATGGGGAAATAGTGCCGCACATTCTGCAGACCATCTTTGACAAGAATTTCTAATCAGTAAATGTGAGAACATCCAAAACTCTGCTGCTTGTGACTTGCTTGCATCAAATTCTTGTTTACCTGTCAACTTGTATTCACAGCCTTTTAATAAAATCCTTAATTGTTTTTTCAAAACCAATCAATCATTCTTATGGCCTCATTCCTTCCTATCTGTAATCTCCTGTAAATTCAATAACCCTGATTTTCTGAAGAAGGGTCTAGGCCCGAAACATCAGCCTTCCTGCTCCTCTGATGCTGCTTGGCCTGCTGTGTTCATCCAGCTCTACACCTTGTTAACCCTGTAAGGTATCTGCACCCTTGAACATAAGATTTTAACTGCTCCAACATTCATGGCTGTTTCCTCAGCTGCCTAGACACAACACTGTAGAGTCCTCTCTTTACATCTCATAAAATCTCCTTATATGATTTGACGTCATTTTGTTTTATAATCCTGTGAAGCGCCTTAAGGTTGTTACTTCGTTAATGATGCTACGCAAATAAGATTTATTCAATACCTTCTGGAACTTTAACCACTGGTCCAACAATTGCAAGTATTGAAGAATTTACATTTCCAAAAAATACCCCTTGAAAAAAATTAAGTCAATTTACCTGGAAACCACTCTGTCAAACAGTTGGCGATCCTCTTCCGAGTAACCAGGCCAATCTCGCTGAACTTCCTTGTACACAAAATCCTTCACAGTATAAGAGTTGTCTTTTGGGTTTATGTTAGCCACCTATAAGGAAGCAAGCTTTTATACTGTTGTTCTGGATTAACAATCTAAAAAAAAGCAGGATTATGCCAATTTTTGCAATTATTTTAGGGCACTAATGGAATGGCAAATCCAAAATTAAAAATGGTTAGCTAATTAACTAGTTGCAAAGAAAGATCACGACTTCAGGTTCCACTCCAAGACTGGAACAGAAATCTAGGCTGACAGCCTTGTGCAGCATAAAGGGTGTGGGGATTGTGGTTAAAGCAAAGTCTTCTGTATCGGTCCCATGGTTTAGGCAGATGTTATTAGCTAACTGAAGAATAAGCCACTGTCTCTCAGTCCCATCTTTCTTCAGCCCTCTATTAATATGACCAAAAAGATAGAAAACTTGCCATTCATAGTATTGTTGAGATCTCCAATGTCTGCTGTCTTAACGGTAAGTGCTTTTGCATATACTAAGACGCTTTATAAAGCCAAGACATTAAGGGAACCTTTTTTAAAAAGTTAGGATTTATAGTGGTTCCAATGAGTTCATTCTTAAAACCTTCATCTAAGTTTTACAAGTTCATTAATGAAGAGATAAACTTTAAACATTTTCATTGAAGAAACATTCAAGAGCAAATTGGTCTTGCTTTGTGAAAATGATACTCAAAAAAAATGTCTGCTAGAAACAAACTTTAAATGCTAGATGAGTTCAAAATTATAATGTTGAAGAAATTCTTTTTAAGATTCCCTAATAGCAAACCAGGGATCAGAAACCAGAGGCTGGATTTTAAACCTTTCTGTTGGCATGCTTCAAGGCAGGGGATGGAGGAAGGGAGCGATTGTAAAATGCAGTGTCTGCCACCCACGTGCAACCAACATCACAGCAACAAAGGAGCTCTTGATGCACTATGGTAGTGGCCCAGGTTCAACATCTACCTGTTCCAGCGGTGTGTCACAACACATCAGAACAGGTTAATTAAAAACGTCTTCAAGGCTAGGCTGCACAATCTATCCTTAGGGCTTTAGGGGTCTTATGGTGCAGCATTAACATCCCAAACTGTGAATCAGAAGGCCTGGGTTCAAGTCCCACCTCTTCCTGAGTTGTGTTATAATGCATCAGAACAGGTTTCACAATTTTAGCTGCAGATGAAGGAGACGTACACTATTCAGCCCATAGTGTCTGCTCTGCGATTCAATGAGATACCTGATCTAATAATCCTTAACTCCACTTTCCTACCTTTTTCCTGTCTCAGCCTCTAATATATTCAATGATCCAGATTTGACAGCCCTTTGTGGTGAAAGAAAAATTTCACAGATTCACCACCCTCAAAAAAAAAAAAATCCTCACCTGTCTTAAAGTGTAGAGCTGGAGGAACACAGCAGGCCAGGCAGCAGAGGAACAGGAAAGTTGACGTTTCGGGTCAGGGAAGGGTCCTGCTGTGTTTCTCCAGCTCTACACCTTGTTATCTCTGACTCCAGCATCTGCAGTTCTTGCTACCTCATCTGTCTTAAATGTGTGACGTTTTAATTCTGAGGTTATGCCATCTGGTCCTAGATTCCCCCAAGACAAAACCACCTTTCCAGGTCAACTCCGTTCAATACCTCAACAATCTTGTATGTTTCAATAAGGTCACCTCCTATTCTTCAAAATTCCAATAAGTACACGCTAAATCAACTCAACCTCTCCTCAGAAGACAGTTCCCTTCATACGTAGTGAACCTCCAATGCCAATAAATCTTTCCTTAGATAAGGGACCCAAAAATACTCTTGGTATTCCAACTCCGAACTGACTATTGCCTTGTAAAGATTTAGCAAGACTTACCTATTTTTATAGGTCAACATTCCATTTCCATTTCTTATTACCTTCTGAACTTGGATGCTAGCTTTTTGAGAGACTCATGGTGGGAGATTTCCAAACCACTATGCTATAGCCTTCTACAATCTTTCTCGATTTAAGAAATATTCAACTCTACTATTCAACCTGGCTGGAAAACTACATCTAGTGGACTCATCTACCGGTGGTCTGAAAACCAAATCAAACGCAATGTTAGAACCTGGAATATATGGATAATGAACAAAACAATTATCCAGAAAGAATGGTCTTCATTTCCCCTAAACTCAAGTACTTCAACACTGATATCACTGCACTGCAGGAGACTTCAAGGTAGTGGTGAAGAGCAGCCAGGAGAAAGAAGTTTACATCATCTTCTGGAAAGAAAAGCACATGAAACAACCCAGGACACAATTAGATTAATCATCAAGAATGAATTCATCAACCAACTCTGTGGGCATCAACGATCGCTTCATAATTCTATCTATAACTTGCCAAGACCAGCAAACAATCATCGTGAATGCCTATGCTCCCATAGACAGATTCTCTCCTCCCTGAACACCATACTCACCAACATCCCCAAGGCCGATAATTTCATCATCCTTGAAGATTTCAAAGGCCAGTGTTTGGAAGGACGCCCAACTGTGGAAAGGAGCCAGTGAAAAGAAAGGAAGGAGGAGTCAGAAACCGCAACTCCAATGACATTCTCCTGCTCACCAAATGTGCAAAACATCAGGTGGTTTAACCAACTCACTGTTTCACCAAAGTCAAGTCCAAGTCTTCTTGGAGGCATCCATAATCAAAACACTGACATATGATTGACTCCATCATAGCTCAGTC
Organism: Ginglymostoma cirratum; assembly: GCA_024137785.1. Taxonomy (NCBI): domain Eukaryota; kingdom Metazoa; phylum Chordata; class Chondrichthyes; order Orectolobiformes; family Ginglymostomatidae; genus Ginglymostoma; species Ginglymostoma cirratum. The sequence continues at coordinate 42,815,936 of JAHRHZ010000266.1, forward strand.
CTGAAATGAAAAGGATATCCTTGTTACCGAAGTGATGCCAATTCAGATGACTGCTGGACAGACTGGTAATTGATCTCAGAGATAGTAGGAATTGCCAATGCTGGAGAATCTGAGATAAAGTGTAGACCTGGATGAACACAGCAGGCCAAGTAGCATTAGAGGAGCAGGAAAGCTGACGTTTCGGGTCTGGACCCTTCTTCTCTACTGGTTGATCTGTTGCTCAAAGGTCAATGTCAAATGTCACCAGAAACAATTCAAGATGCAGAAATAGTACAGGAAGTTCAATGCTGAGCAGCTTCGAGAGCCAAGCAGACTTCTAACAACGTCTTCACAAAATCTCCCATGAGTTCATTTTAAATGGAGTACAGGAAATCTGACAATAGCTGAAGATCGCCGTTATCCCATGTTGTGAGGTAACCAAGACAAGGTGCTGCACATGAGGCTGTTAAATAAGATAGCTGACTTGCAGAAGACACAGTGGGAATAAAAGGGTCTTTTTCAAAATGGCAGCCAGTGATTAGTGGAGTTCCACAGGGATCAATGTTGGAACCCAAAATGATTCATGCTATATAATAACAATCTGGATGAAAGAACGGAGGGCATTGTGTCATCTGCAGACTTAGCAACAAAGATAAATGCAGGGACAGATAAATGTCGAGAAAACACAGATACTGCAGAAGGAATCGGACAGGCTAGGAGAATGGGCAAAGAAGTGACAGATGGAATACAAGCGTGGGGTTATTCACTTTGATTTGAAGAACAGAGATGTGGACTATTTTCTCAACAGGGTAAGGCTTCAAAAATCTGAACCACAAGAATCCTGAACAAGGACTAAGGTTAACATGCCAGTCCAGTTGGCAGTTAGGAAAGCAAATGCAACGTTAGCATTCATTTCAAGAGGGCTAGAATACAATAGCAGGGATTTACTGCTGAGGATGTACAAGACTCTGGTCAGACTGCAATTGGAATATTGATCAGTTTTGGGGTCCTGCATCTAAAAGAAAAGGTGAGCTGGCTTTGGAGGAGGCTGACAAGAATGATCCCAGTAATGAAGGGCTTGTCACATGAAGAGCAGTTGAAAACTCTGTGTACTCAAAGGGGTTTAGAAGGATGAAGAAGATCTCATTGAAACTTACAGAATATGGAGAGGCCTGGATAGAGTGGATGTGGAGAAGATGCTTCCATTAGGAGGAGAGACTAGTACCCAAGGGCATACCTTCAGAGTGACAGGACAACCCTTTAGAATTAAGACGAGGTTTTTTTTCATCCCCCAGTCAGACGGCAGTGAATGTGTGGAACTCACTGCAGCAGGAGTGTGTTGAGGCCAAGTCATTGAGTGCATTTAACAAAGATAGATAAGTTCTTGATGAGTAAGAGTATCAAGAGTTATGGAGAGAAAAACAAGATAATGGAGCTGAAAAACATATCAGCCACAATCAAACGTCAAAGCAGTCATGCTGGGCCAAATGGTCTAATTCTGCTCCTATATCTTACGGCCTTATGTTCATCAACTGCAAGGCCAAAAAACACCAAGGCTGGTTCAACAAGAATGACCACATAATTCAAGGCATCATTGACAAGAGGAGGAAAGGACTCCACGCCTGGCAAACATCACGAACAAGGCAAATAGGAGAATTCAGCAAAGGCAAAGGCAGAGTTACAAAGAAAACTGAGGGAAATCAAGAACAAATACTGGACTGACAAAGATGAGGAGCTGCAACTCCCTGCTGATGAACACGAGGCTCAAGGTTTGTTCAGTGCCACCAAGGCAATATACACACCTAAGACCTTTCACCTCAAACTGGTACGGTACAAGAATGGAACCGTTTGACAGACAGAGAAAACATCCAACGGAGAGAACACTTAAAAGAAGTTATAAACCGTGACATTATCATTGACAAGGATGTGTTTGAGGAAATCCCCCAACTCCTCAATGGAGATCTTGGACTCCCACAAAGTGTCAGAAGTTGAAGTGCTATTAAATCACAAGAACAGAAAAGCAGTAGAAGGAGATGGATTCCAACAGAGATTTTCAAACTTGAAGGAGCAAAGCTTACCCATCATCTCTAACAACTGGTCCTGAACATCTGGGACAAAGAAGTCGTCCCTGATCTCAGGGATGCTGTCACCTTCACCATCTTTAAGAAAGGAGATGAAGTGGACTGTGGGAACAAACATGGGATCTCCCTACACACCACCACCTGGAAGATCAGCAAGGAAATCCTTGCTGAAAGTCCTCATGGGTTCCAATCAACCCTTGGAACTACGGATATAGTTTTCACAGCTTGGCAACTCCAAATGCCAGATAAACCACCAGCCATTCTACATGGCCTTCATTGATCTGACCAAGAATTTTGATTTAGTCAACCAGGACGTGCTATGAATGACTCAGTCAAAGGCTGGCTGTTCGGTGAAATTCATCAACATCCCATGTTTCCTCCTCAACGAGGAGTCAGTAGTCTTTACCGGCTATAACATGGTAGATTCTTTTGAGGTCAAGTAGGGATGTATTATCACTCCCATACTGTTCTTCATCTTTAATTGTCAACATTCTTCATCTTGTCAAAAACAAACATCTCAAAATGATGTGAACACTGTCTACAGGATAGACAACAAAAAGCTTTTCAACATCAATTGGTCAAAATCCAAGAAAATGTAGCAACCTCACTTGTGGAATTTAAGTATTTCAAAGATAATGTCATCGCTGCTCTCTCAAGAGAATCTCAGACCTCGCTCAATGCCCTTACAGATGCTAACTGAAGAACTGATCTAAGCCCGAACCTCAAGAGTCAAATCCTTCACCAAGCTGATTCAGGTCACGTTCCAGCACATTTCTCCATTAAGAACAATGGAGAAATCCTCCCAAACATGGAACATTTCCTTTACCTGGGAAGCTCCTATCTAAAAGCTGATATTGATGTGGAGATTCAATATCATATCCAATCTGGGATTGCCACCTTCGGACACCCAAGGATGAGAGCCTTCAACACGGATATCAAGACCTTTAGCAGATATCCTTCAGACCCTTCTATACTGCTCCAAACCTGAACTGTGTAGAGATGCCATATCAAAGCCCTTGTGAAGTACCATCAGCGCTGCTCAAGGTAATTTTTCTGCATCAGCTGGGAGGACAGGTGTACAAACAGCAGCATCCTTGAGGCAGCCAAATGGTACCAGCATCGAGGCCATTATCATCTGGAACCAACTCCACAGAGCCAGCCTGAGGCTAAGGATGCCCGAGTTTTGACTATCAAAGCAAATCATCTTTGCCCAGCTCAAGGAAGGCACTTGAATGAGAGGAGAGCAAAGGAAACATGTCAAAAGACTCTGAAGGCTTCCCTCAGGAAATCTCACATAGATGTCAATGCATGGAAGACCCTGCTTCAGAAAAAAAACTGATTTGAAGCAAACTTCTTTATGATGAGGCAGAATTCTTTGAGAACACTCGTAGGCAAGAGGAAATACAAAAAAGGAACAGAGAAAGGAATGTCAATGAACAAGGCCAAGGAATACTTCCACCTCTGGGAAGCACCTGCTAAATGTGTAGTTAGAGATGTGGCTCTAGGATCAGCCTCATCAGTCACACAACCCACGACCAGTGCCGCAGAATTTGCTAGGTGGACAACCAAACTTGTCAGCAAGTGGTTGTTACCGACTCCATGGCCTACTTATAAAGGCCCAAAATACCATTTGCCCTATGAATAGCAACTCAAACTGTCCTGGCATCTTTAATCTCCACAGCCTTTTATTCCAGCACCCTGGGTTTACAAATGCACTCTTATTGCCTCTCTACATTCAACTTAAAGTGCATCAGTTCATGGTTTTCTGCCTTAAATTTCATCTGCCATGTAGTGTCACAAACAACCAGCCTGTTTATATCAATCACTACCATCCTCACAGTACACAAACAGCAGCTGTTCACAGATAGATAGTAGGAACTGCTGATGCTGGAGTCAGAGATAACAGTGTGGACCCCAGAAGGGTCCTGGCTCAAAACATCAACCTTCCTGCTCCTCTGATGCTGCCTGGCCTGCTGTGTTCCTCCAGCTCCACACTGTTATCTCTCGCTCTTCATGGATTCTGTGTCTGAGGTTCATTCCCTGCTGCTGCTCCAAATGCTGTTTTTGTGTGTTTTTACCTTCACTTTATCATGGCTGCCGTTCCCTGACAAATGCATGACCCATGCAATTTAGGAAATGTGGGGAACAGGAGACAAGATTCAAGAAAGGCTGTTCATGTCTTTGTTTCTGAGGTTTACAGAGGCATTTTGTAGGGTCACTGTTTATTCTGAGTGTTGATACACCAGATATTCTCTTATATCACTGATAATTATAATTTGTTTGCTCTTCTGAAAATGTTATGTACCTGTGACAGATTGATACTTTAAATTAAAATGCAATCATTGCTTCATTTTCAAATGAAGCTTCCAGATTCATTTGGAATGGTAAAAGCAAATCAGTAAATGCAGCCACAATCTAATTGTTATTTCGGCCCAGAGATTGTCCTTTTTACCATTTCGAGCTCATCAAAGCCACACTAACTATGCAATCCTGCTCCAACACTAGATAATTACATGCCCAAGCCGACTCGCTCCAATCCTGCATGGTTTGAATGCTGCATTTGGCTTCAACCTCCCACTTGCAACAGACAGTGGAAAGCAAGCTTTATGTACACGACATTTGCCATTGGCAGTCCCGGACTGTTGTTCTTCTCACACCTTCAACACAACTGCAATTATTTCACAATGTTGCTGCATTTAAAAAAAAAAATACACACCCAAAATAGTACAAGTAATAGATGTATACAATACGAACGATTTAAATTTTATTTCTGAAGTCAAATTACTCTGGCTATAAATAAACTGTGCAAAATACTTGACAGTATGTTGACCTCGCAGTAAGCAGTGGTAGCATATGGGACAGTTGTCCTGAAGTCAAAAAAGGCTACATTATACTGCAGTTTCCAAATCCTCTCCTCCAACACTTCCAAACATAGCCAAAACCAGGTCCGTTGGCATTGGAGGTTTATAGAGTATATAGTTACACTGTGACAGCCATGCCTCTGCAAACATTGTACAAGATTGATACCACATCCTAAGTAGGAAAGGCAAATCTAGCGGGGAGATCATAACTTAATTTTCTAGGTTGCAGAGAGCATACTACGTTTCTCCCTCTATCATTGAGCAAACAGAATCCCATAACTGAATGCAAGTGTGTAAAATCACAATAAATGATTCTCCAAGACTCTCAATCCCACACCAGCACAAATATCAGGAATCTATTCCATAAGAGAGGGAAGAAATGAAGCAACCTGAACAAATCTTGGAAAGTGACAGCTTCAGGACATTCAACACATGGATCACCGAAACACCAGTGAAATCCCAGCCACCAAGTGAAAAGATCAGCAAAGTAAAACATGAAAAATACCAGAAGCTTCCCAATACCAACCTGCTGCACCTGTAGCACAAATCTCACAAGAATCAGGAACCCATTCCTCCTGAAAGTAGCAAGAACAACTGACGTAGTTTGCATCAGTTGTCTCCCCTAGCTCAAATTACCTTTAGTTCACTGCTAGATTTCAATCCACTAATTCCACCCTCACTCCTACTGCCTGCTTCGATCTCTTCCTCAAACTCTTGAGATGCAGATTTCCCTTCTCAAGGCAACCCGTCTCATTTCATTTTCCAGTTTAAAGTAACACTTTCCAACCAGTCAATATTTCCCATTCATAGAATTCCCTGCCTTCTCCCATGAAAGAAAAGTAACTCAAAAATTCTGCAACCCAATTCTGCAAAGTTCCCAAATATGGTGGCTGAGTGAGTCTATAATCCAAGCAACTTTCTACAAAAATCACATTCACGACAGCCTTATGGTTATGTTGCTGGAATAAAAACAGACAAACAGAGAAAGTGTAGAATGAGACACAACTATGCAGGACTATAAAAACAGAATGCAAGAGATTTTACAAGTATATAAAAAGCACAGCAATTAAAGTAAATGTTACTTAAGAGGCATTTCACAAAATGCTTTCATACCACATTACCTGTTGGAATCAGGGTTTTTAAAATGATTGATTCAATAGTTTTGTTGAATTAACCCTATTGTTTCTAGTTGGAGAATCTAAATTGCATGCAAGTTTTAAATTTCTAAACTTAGCACGCAAAGCACAAGGTGACAATTACAAAAACACATACGGGAGGGAGAGTGGGTAAATCAAAATTTCAGTTATGTTGACAGCCAAGAACTGGACTGAACAGTAATGAATGGGAACCATATCTGTTACCACTGACCTGTTGCAGAATTGGTCCAAGAGAGTTCTTGTCTTTCTGACTGACACCATCTTTCTGTAATCGGGCCAGAAGCTCTGGTTTCTTGAAGGGTTTTAATACCAATAAGTGGATTACCCTATCCCTGTAAGATCGTTGAGAAACACTGTTGTTTGTATTGCACTTCCTTATTGTACTTGCAGGATTAATGGGAGTTGACCGTTTCCGTTCAGGTACGGCATCTGGGATGCCTGGTGCTGGTTTACGAATCTGCACTCGCTTACCTAGAAATGGAAAAAAAACTTCAAAATGAATTGACAAATTGACATAAATTAAGTAACATGACTGCTAAGCTAAAATATAGTTAAATGCACATTTAAATACAACTGCTTGGACTTTGACTTCAATACAAGTAGTTGTACTTTGTAGACAGCTAACAGATATATATAAAATGGATACACTGCCCAAGAACCCACTTGGTTACACCAGAACATGTGAAGTTTCTCAAATTAAAACTGATGTTTTACCAACAGATGAAGGATAAATACAGGCAGCAAAACGTGTTGCTCTAATGTGCACGTGCGCTGAAAGCCACTGCTGAATTGATTGGAATTGAAAAAAGACAGTTCAGTGTATCTGAGAGGTAGTTTTACTGACAAAAAAACATTGCTCTGGATCACAAGAGACTGGAATACAGATTGCCAAAGGAAAGAACTTGCCAGAAACAATACAAAAATCAGTATTAACATTTGGATCCCCTTGCCTTAAACTGCAAAGAAATGCATCATTGGCTTTTCCTCTTCCAAAACATTTCCCCCTTAGGTGCCGAGTTTGCAGTTAAGTGAAAGAAATTGTGAGCATAGTTGCCTTGGAATAAACGTGCTGGAAAAATAATTAAATAGGAGTGCCATTGATAAATTGTTATAATAAGTGATTAAAAGATTGCCTGCATGTTGATAGTCATTTTTATATCATGTGCAGGATTCTGCAAATTCAATTAGTAAAATGAGGCAACACTCCACAAAAAGCCTAATTTGGAAAGTGTGGTGAATTTTGCAAAAGGCCGGAGCTCATTTAGTTAATGAGTGTAAATTCTGGCAGCAACTCCAAAAAGAACTGTAAACTGCCTTTGAAAATTACAGCTAGAGAAAAACTGATTAATTCCTACAGTCCTAAAAGAAACGTAGGCTAAATAACATTTGAAATTAGGGACCCTGTAGTATGAAAGTGGGTTAAATCTATTTGGGGCTAAAGGTCACTAGTGAACTCAAATTAGAAATATCAACGTCCAATTCGAAGTATTGGAGGACTGGGAGCTAATCTAAGTGAAGGGTGATGGGCAAGTGACTTGGCTTGTCTTAGAATATGGGCAGAATTGCAAGAATGGGATGAGAGAGCATTGGAGAGGTCAGTTCTGGAGGTTTGTGTGCATGTGCATATAACACTTTTAGAAGAGGATAGAGGGAGAAATAAATAATGTCCAAAAAAAAAATGGAAGCAGCCTTCACAAAGTGCAGGTTAGGTGGTCAGAAACTCAGCTATTTACCCAGTTGGAAGCGGAGGTTGTGAAAAAGTCAGTTTCAAATTGAGACAAATGCCAGAGAGGCTTTCGGATTAGTGGCAAAGCATAGGAAAATAATGGTTTTGTAGTTGGAGGACATTGAACATATGGTCTGTGTCAAAAAAGCAGATTGAAAAGCAGGAAGATTAGAGTTTGGTGATGGCAACATACATATGGAACCTGATATGCTGTCACCAAGGGATCAGAATTTAGATAAGTAATAACAGAGTCCCAAGGATAGATTCACAGAGGACTACAGAGGTAAGTGTGAGAGTTGAGAGAAGTCATCATTGTAAATACAATACAATTAAATACAGAAAAACTGAACCAAAGCAAAGGCAGTTTTACTAAATTTGAATACAAGGGGATTACGAGAAGAACAGCATGATCGGCAGTTTCAAAAGACAGCAAAGAAGTTGAAAGAGTGACAAGAAACAGTGCAGCACGACCACGGTTTAAGAATGTTACTTTTAACTTTGAGACCAGTTCAATATGTGGCAGGGGTGGAATCCACATTTGAAGACTCTGCACATTTCTGATCTTTAAACAGTTTGTGGAAGGACAGGAGCACTTGAGTAATTCAAACATGATTTACAAAAAATGATACTGGAATCAAGAAGCTTGTGTGTATGGAATAATGAAACTAAAAAGTACTCAAATCTTTAAAATTAAGAGGTTTGATAAGGTAAACAAAGCAAAATATTTCGACTTACAGGAGAGCCCAAAGTTACTAGCCATGAATAGTCAACTAACAAATCCAACATGCAAAACCTCAGACTAAGAATGGTAACATTGACTTTGCTACCTTAGCACTTACAGTCTCAACAGTCCATGGGGAGGCCATTGAGTCCACATTAGCTCTCTGTAGAGCAAATCAATCAGTTCCATCTTCTGCTCAATTCCTTGCAAAACTTTGCAAGTTTATTTTCATCACATGCTCATCTAATCTACTTTTGACATCACTGGATTATCTCTACCGCCACCAATTTCCAAGTTACTGTCTTCCAGACATTACCACGCTGTGTAAAGGAAGTTCTTAGTCATTTCCTCCTAGTTTTCTTTTGTCTAATATTTTAAATCTGCAGCCCCTATACCTCGTACCATCAACTAAAGGGATGTTTTTTGTATCACGAGCAGATCTCTCATCAACTTCCTTTGCTTGTGGGAGAACCGCCTCAGCATTTACAACCTAGCTTTGCAATTAAACTACTTCATTCTTTAAAGCATTCTGGTAAATTTCTTGCGCAACATTTCAAGGACCTTCATATAAACTAACTGCCTCAAGTAAAGGATAAGTACTTAAGGAGAAACTGTACAAACATGAAAGAGGAAGGTTGTAAGTACATGCTGATTAGGGCAAAGGGAGAAGACTGGAAGGCGGCTGATGGAAGTACAAGAATTAAGAAGGCTGATGGAAGTACAAGAATTGGTGCAGACCACATGGGCTGAATATATAGCACAGACAGTCCATTCTATGAAATTCCATGACTGAACAGATTAAAAAAAATGAAGTTGTAGGAAATTTAGGCACAGATTTGAATTTGTGAGGCAACATTAAATTTGAGTTACATAGAAGAAGTTATCAAAGAGTCAGTGAGCATGTGGTAATCAGTAGGTTTCCTTGTTCATGTTTAACTTTGTGCCACAATATTTCATGTTGTCCGGAGTCAATGCTGAGAGTTCTTGGGGCAACTCCCTCCCAACTGTGACAATGACATCATTGTTCCTTCACTTCTACCGGTCATACTTCTGGGGAGGAAGGACATACCTAGGGACAGTGAAAGTGGTACCTCAGACATTGTCTTTTAGAGGTATTGATTCAGTGGGTATGATATTATCAAGCTGCTGCTTCATTAGCCTAAGACAGCTGCCCCAACTTTTGTATTGGTGCCCAGATGTTAGTAAGGAAGGCTTTGCAGGGTCGACAGAGCTATGTTTGCCATTGTCATTTCCAGTGTCTAGATCGTTGCCAGGTGGTCTGACTTTTTCTATTCCTTTTTTGACACTTTTTAAGTGACTGTTGCAACTAAATGACTTGCTAGGCCATTTCAGGAGGTAGTTAAGAGTCAACCACATTTGTGGGTTTGGAATCACTTGTAGGCCAGCTCAGGCAAGGATTGCAGTTTCCCTCTTGGAAGGCCATGATGGATTTTCCCTGACAATTGATAATGGTCAGACTCTTAGATCCAAATTTTGTTTTGAATTCAAATTCAGCCCTCTGCCAGTAGTGTAGATACCAATATGTCATTAAGTCAGCAACTAATCAAGCCGATGCTGTCTTTCGGAGACTTGTGCTGAAGGGGTCAATGTCACTTTCTCAAGCAAATGTGGCATTTGTCAATTAGAAGCACATTCAAGCAGTGCCAAATTCCTGATATGGTAGATATTCCCTACATAATCTGGGTGGATCCAACAACATGAAAGCTTCACGTTGTGAAAACTTCAGAGATGCAATTTGCAGCTGCTATTCCAAGACTTCCAGAAAATGGTACAACTTCTCTTGCAGTCTTGCTTACAAAGTAGATGGTGAGGAGTTAACCAGTGACACATCAAGATAAAGGTCTTTTCAGTTTCAAAATGACAGAGATCACTAATACATCAAGTGTCACTACACCTACATTTCACAGTCCATCACAAAGTCTCTTTCTCATCTCAATTTTGTAACTGGGCTCAGCATACTCTTTAGTCAAAAAACAAAAACAGCATCTCAGTGCGAGTTAGCATTGAGTGCAGCTTGAATGGGGGAGCAGGAATGGGAGCACATTTGATTTCTTTTAAAGAAATTCTCATCTAGTAGGAACTGGTTCTAACTCTTACGCTCAAGTATCCAGTTTATTGTCATAGGAAAAGGAGCTAATGGATGAATAAGAGAAAGCAATTGTATTTTCCATTAATCTTCATAGCTCAATAGTATCAAAGGCAACTTGGCCACAGCACACTGGGCAGTCAGTCTGTGGGGAGATATGAACACTTCATGTGACCTAAACAAGCACATGTGTAACAATCCTCAGCAGCTGCAATTAAAAAAACAGTTCTGGGATCAGAGCTCAAGTGGCAGCTAGAGTTACTGTGTTGCATTTGCAAGGCACAGGAGTTACACACAGAACTGCTCACAGCACAGGATGGAGGCATGCAGATAGGAAATGGGTGACTGCAAACCAGTCCAAAAATCAGACAGTGCAGAATGATATGCTGCCCTGCTGGTGCCAGACTACATCACAGCAGGTTCTTCTTCAGGAGGGCTATCAATCGGAGGATGTGGTCCACAATCAAAATTTATGGAGTTAGGTAGAAAAGTCAGTAAGCAACATCTCCAAAGTGGTAGCCTCTAGATTACTGCCATTGCCACACAGACACACAAACAGGAGGGTATGACAGGCCAATGTGGCTAGAAAAGTAATGGAGGAAGGGCTTTAAATTCCTGGAGGAGATGGTACCTGTAAAAATGGACATCTGAATAGAGTCTCGTCAACCAAGATCTTTCTGGGATCTTTTGCTAGTTTGGGAAAGGTTAAACTAAATCAGCAGATTCTTGAGAATTAGGACAGAATATCAGAAAAGCAACAGCAGGTACACAAAATACTACAGGACAGTTAACACTAGAATAGAGAAAAGTTATTACACTGAGTCAGAATAAGACAGAAATTAAAACATTACAAACCAGGGTGACAGAGCATGTATGTGAATGTAACAAGTATGCTAAAAAAATTGGTGAGTTACAGGCACATATGGAATAACGATGTTATGGCTACAGAGGAAATGTAGGAGTCCATGTTAAATACTCCTGGACACAAGGTGCTCAGTAAAGATAGGAAAAGGTGAAAGGAAGGAAAGGTGGCATATCTGCAGTTAGTGAGTGCACTGCAGCACTACAGAAAAATAATGTACCAGTAGGTACAAAGGCAAAATCAATTCGGCTGGAGTTAAAAAAACAAAGACGGTACAATGACAGTGTAGTTGACAGGTCACCAACTAATGGGAAGGTGTAGAGTAAGGGTGTCCAATCTACAACCTTTTGGCCACTAACAGCCTGCTGTAATAGGTAGGGGGTGGGGTTGGAGCTGCTGCATCACAAAGCAGCAGGAAGGTATAACTGGGGATGAAAAGGAGATCATTGTCTCTGGAGTGACTAAAAGGCTTGCCTCTGATGCCTTGACAGGATTGGAGGTCATCACAAATACTGCAGCGCTGGGCTTAACATTGATCTGTGAATAGTCTGTCATTGATAGTAAATACATTGTTTTCTTTGAAACTTGGCTCAAAACAGAGAGATCCTCGGTGGGTTCCAATCTCATCACTTGAGCCATTTCCGAGAAGACCTGGGACATCTCATGAATGATACTTTTTTTTTCCTACTTTATGACAAATATCAAAGTTAACTGGCATACGGTTTCCTGCATTCCTCCCTCCTGAACAGGGGGGTTATATTTGCTACATCCCAGTCTGAAAACCCTTCCATTATCGCAGGAATGTATGACTTCTGTAAAAGCCCATTTGGTCCTTTAGGGAAGGAAATCTGCCATCCTTAACTGGTAATGACTTACATGTGACTCCAGACCCACAGCAATATGATTGACTCTTAACTGCCCGCTGGGTAATTAGAGATGGGCAATAAGACCATAAGACATAGGTGCAGAATTTAGGCCATTCAGCCCATCAAGTCTGCTCTGCCATACAATCATGGCTGATAAATTTCTCAACCCCAGTCTCCTGCTTTCTCCCCATAACCCTTGATCCCCTTGACAATCAAGAACCTACCTATCTCAGTCTTAAATATACTTAATGGCCTGACCTCCACAGCCTTCTGTGACAGTGAATTCCATAGATTCACTACCTTCTGGCTGAAGAAGTTTCTCCTTATCTCCGATCTAAAAGGATTTCCCTTAACCCTAAGGCTGTCTTGGGTCCTAGTCTCTCCTACCAATGGAAGCATCTTCCCAACATCCATTCTGTCCAGGCCATTCAGTATTCTGTAAGTTTCAATTAGATCCCCCCCTCATCCTTCTAAATGCCATTGGGTATAGATCCAGAGTCCTCAAACGTTCCTCATATGTTGAGCTTTTCATTCCTGGGACCATTCTCATGAACCTCCTCTGAACCCGTTCTACAGCCAGTACATCCTTCCTGAGATATGGGGCCCAAAACTGCGCACAATACTCCAAATATGGCCTGACCAGAGCCTTAGCGCCTCAGAAGTACATCCCTGCCTTTATATTCAAGTCCTCTCAAAATAAATGCCAACATTGCATTTGCCTTCCTGACTACTGACTCAACCTGCAAGTTTACCTTGAGAGAATCCTGGGCTAGAACTCCCAAGTCTCTTTGCAGTTCAGATTTCTGAATTTTTTCCCTGATTTAGAAAATAATCTATACATCTATTCCTTACTAAAGTGCGTGACCTCACACTTTCCCCATGTTGTACTCCATCTGTCACTTCTTTGCCCACTCTCCTAACCTGTCCAAATCCTTCTGCAGCCTCCCCGTCTCCTCAATACTACCTGCCCCACCACCTATCTTTGTAATGTCTGTAAACTTAGCCAGAATGCTCTCAGCTCCTTCATCTAGATCATTAATGTACAAAAGCAAAAAGTTGTGGTCCCAGCACTGACCCTTGCAGAACACCACTTGTCACCGGCTGCCATCCTGAGAAAGACCCTTTTAACCCCACTCTCTCCTTTCTGCCAGACAGCCAGCCAATCTTCTATCCATGCTAGCACCTTGCCTTTAACACCATGGGCCCTTACCTTACTTAGCGGCCACCCATGCAGCACCTTGTCAAAGGCCTTCTGGATGTCCAGGTAGATAATATCTATTGGTCTAAACTGCTCATTACTTCCTCAAAGAATTCTAACAGATTTGTCAGGCATGACCTCCCTTGGATGAAGCCATGCTGACTTTGTCCTATTTTACCAAGCACTTCCAAGTATTCAGGAATCTCATGTTTCACAAAGGACTCCAAAATCTTACCAACGACCGACGTCAGGCTAATCAGCTTGTAATTTTCCATCTTTTGCCTTACTCCTTTTTTAAACAGGGGTGTCACATTAGTGACTTTCCAGTCCTCTAGGACCCTCTCTGACTCTAGTAATTCCTGAAAGACCACCACTTACATCTCCACTATCACTTTAGCTATTTCAATGTGGTTGGAAAATAAACATGTCGGAAAAATATTTTCCAGTCCATTTCAAGATTCTTCACCTCTTGGGAAGCATAACAGGCAGAAATAAACTTGCAAGTCATAAACTTAAAAAAAAGTCATTAGTACAAAATAAATAATTTTGCTAAGTTCACATATTTTACTCTATTCTGCTTTACTGTGAAATTGTAAAATTACTTTCTTACCTACATATCGTCCACCAGGTTTAATAACTTTGGTACTTCGACTACGGGTTTCCTCTTCAGCCTGAGTCATACGCTCTCGTGTTGTCTGATAGGAATCATTTGTTGCGCATATTGTAATTTTATCTTGTATGCTTCCAAAGCAGTCCAATTCTGAAACTCCATCGCTATATAGAGAGAAAAAACGAGAGAGAGAGAGAGAGAGACAAAAAAACGAGAGAGAGACAAAACGAGAGAGAGACAAAACGAGAGAGAGAGAGAGAGAAAGAAAAAACGAGAGAGAGAGAGAAAAACGAGAGAGAGAGAGAAAAACGAGAGAGAAAAAACGAGAGAGAGAGAGACAAAACGAGAGAGAGAGAGAGAGAGACAAAACGAGAGAGAGAGAGAAAGAGAAAAAACGAGAGAGAGAGAAAGAGAAAAAAACGAGAGAGAGAGAGAAAGAGAAAAAACGAGAGAGAGAGAGAGAGAGAGAGAGAAAAGAGAGAGAGAAAGAAAAGAGAGAGAGAAAAGAGAGAGAGAGAGAAAACGAGAGAGAGAGAGAAGAAAAAGACAAAGAAAAAAAAGACAGATTATACATCTTCCATTGCAGATAGATTACAGCAGTCATTTTTAAATGTTGGACTGACTTCATTGGTAACAAATTTTTAAGCTACTGAAAATTTGTACACTGATGTTCAAAGGGAGTCAGGTGTCCATGTATCTCAAACTCAGCATGCAGGAAGCCAAACAGTATATCGGCCTTTATGGTAAGGAGACTGGAGTTGAAGAATATAATCTCATGAAACTTTTCCAGGTCTTTGCTGGGATCACACCTGCAGTAGTGTGCGCAGTTTTAATTTCCATACATAAACATGAATATACTTGCACTGGAGGCAATCCAGCAAAGGGTCACTAAATATATTCCTCGAATTGAATGAGACGACTGAGTAAATTGCTTATATTCTCCAAAGTTAAAAAGAATGAGAATCTGAAAGATAGGCATTGATAGGGGGATCTCGACACAGGGTGGGGACCACGTACCATCTTAGATGAGGTACTGATCATTTAGGACCGGAGTTCAAGAAAGTTATTTTCACTCAAACCATTGCAAATCTTTGGAATCACTACTCAAGTATGCTGTAGCAGTTCAAAGACTGGGGAGAAGATGAGAAAATGCAGGTGAAACCAAAGACCAGCCATAATCACACTTACGGGCAGTGAGTTCAATGGGCTGAAAAGGTCTACTTCTGCTCCTAAGGCTTATGTTCTCGTTGAACAATTTGATTCTCAAATGACTCACATTTGAAATACTATGAATTTTGCAATTTGGTTTAGCCACAAACTTCCTCAATTCTATACTGTGTTCTTCTGTCCCTCATCCTCCAACTGGACTTATGTCAGCAGTTGAAAGTCAGTAGTTTTACAGCATCCTGTTGGGATATATTGTCCCACATTTACTCAGTCAATAGTTGAATAAAATGAGATTTTAAGACATTATCAGTTATAAACTAACATCAAATGAAAAAACCTCTTACTGCCAGACATTACATAGCAAAACAATGCCGTGCAAAAACAAACATATTTGGTTTAAGCACCTATGGTCCATCTTAAAATGTTGTGCATAATGCTTTAAAACATTAGGAAGCTTATTATGAACCTTAATATGAAACTCAAAAGAAAATATCTTAAAAAGGCTTGGTAGAAATAATATTACATTAATACTTGTCAAGTCATGCCAGTTTGGACTTTTGAAATTTTACTAGCATCCATGGGGTCTTGGAGCTTTTAAGCAAGAAACTGTCTGCCACTTGTGACCATCACACAAAAGGATAATACCGAGCAATAGAATATCTTCCACACTTTAGAAAAAGCAAATGCAAACCAATATTCCCCTTCTACCACATCACGTGTTCTACTACAGTAACTGAGAAATGCAAGTGGAATTGTACCATATAAATGCCAAGCACCAACCATCTCAAATAACAGAATCTAACCATTACCTCTTAAAACTTCAATGACAATATCCCACTGAATCCCTCACTACCAATCTTGAGAGCTATCACTGACAAGAAACAGGACTACCCATATAAACATTGTGGCTACAAGAACACAAAGTCTAGGCATCTTGCAGCAAGTAACGCACTTCCCACCTCCCCAAACCCTGTCCACTATTTACAAGGCACAAGTCACAAGTCACGAGTGAGATGGAATATGTCCCGCTTGCCTGGACAAGTGCAGCTCTAACAACACTCAAGCAGCTCGACTGCCACATCTACAATCTCTCCACCACTGTGTCAGTAGCAGCTGTGTTCACCATCTACATGATGGACTGCAGAAATACACAAAAGCTAAGACAACGCCTTCTGAACCAATAACAACTTCCACTTCGAAAAATAAGGGCAGCAATCACATGGGAACACCACCACTTGCAAGTTCCTTTCCAAGCCACCAAAAATATATCCTTTGCTGTGTCAAAATCCTGGAACTCTCTGCCCAACACTAAAACGAACTGCTGCAGCTCAAGGCAATAGCTCACTATTACCTTCTCAAAGACAACTAGGGTTGAGCAATCAATGCTAACCCAGCTAGCAATGCCCAGATTCCACGAACAAATAATAAACATGCAACTCTGGACTACCCCTTGGGCTCTTAATGATGAGAAATAAATGCTGCCTAACCAACACGGTCTACAATACATGAAAAAAGTTGAAAATAGTACTAAGCAATGGATGAACAGAATTTGTGGGAAACCACTCAGGCAGCAGAGCTTCTAATAACTTCAAGCTTAAGGTACAGTGTGGGAGGTTGATTGGATGTGGGTCATTAATTGTACAGAATTAGGAAAGGCAGTGATAACAGATTTGGCAGAAGAAATGAAGCAGGGACAAAGTTACACAATGTTATGGAGATGAAAAGGTGGAAACTTACACCAAGAATAGCACATTATGCTATTTTGAGATGAAATTGCATCACCCCCATCTTGTGTAGTGGTCATATTTATAGGTCTACTTCTTACAGTCAGCAGTTGAACTTGAGGTGCTTGTTGTTGACTATGATTAAAAACCCATTCTTACTTTTACCTACTTCCCACCCTGACTGCAGTATGCAGCCAGTCAAGGCAACCAGGAGAGGAACTAATGAGACTTAGAAGCCATGCCTCCTTTGGATGTCCATGACACAAGACGCTGAGATGCCGCAGCCTGCAATGAACTGAGGCTGGGAATGGAAAGGGAATTGTCCAACAACTAATTTTGAAAGCAAATTTATGCAAGGTAAAGGCCTTCCTGATATAGCTTCTGCTGGAAATAATTTCTACCCTGGTCCTACATAGGCAATTGAAAGTTCTAAATAGAATGGTGTAAATTTGTAGGCAACTTTAGAGATCAAATCTAACAATGCAGTGACACTGGAGACAGTTCAAAGAGATTTACTAAGCTGATTCCTGTTATGAAGGGCTTTAAAGTTCAGAAATCTGGAAAATCATAAATACCAGTCTTGTTCAAGCAAGGTTGCAAGGATTAGTCCAGCAAATACAGACCAGTCTGTTTTACTTCAGGACAGAATTAGTAGTCACATGAAAAGAAAATATGGGTTGATTATGAGGCAGCATGGAATTCTACAGGGGAAATTATGTTTGACTAAATTGCCAGACTTTTTTGGAGAGGTAACAAAGGCTCAATGATGGAAACACTATTGATATGTGCATCAACTATCAGGGGCATTTGATACAGTGTCAAACAACAGACATGAGGAAAGTTATAGCTTATGTAATAAAAGGGACAGTATATATACTGATACAAAATTACTTAGATAATAAGAGTAGTAATGAAAGGATATTTTTAAGGCTGGAGTGGAGTGTAGTGGAGTTTCCCAAGGGTCAATACTAGGACCGTTGCTTTTTCTAATATAAATGATCTGGACCTGTGTGCTCAAGAGACAATGTCAATGTCAATGTTTAAAAGTTCAATGACAAAACTTGGAAGCAACGTAAATAGTGAAGACAACAGTGTAGACTTCCAAAAAGGATGTAGACAAGTCGGAGTGGATGGATAGATAAACAGCAGATAGGATTCAATACACAGAGGGGATCTAATGGAGGTTTTGAAAATCATGTGGAAGCTGGATAGATGGGATAGGGAGAAATTTACTGCATGCAAACAGATCAAGAATGAGAGGACACAGACGTAAAATGATTTGCAAAAGAAACAAACGTAAGGTCAGAGTCACCGACATACAATATGGAAACAGACCCTTCGGTCCAACTCATTCATGCCGATCAGATATCCTATATAAATCTAGTCCCATCTGCTAGCATTTGGCCCATATCCCTCTAAACCCTTCCCATTCATATACCCATCCAGATGCCTTTCAAAAGTCTTAATTGTGCCAGTCTCCACCACTTCCTCTAACAGCTCATTCCATACAGGCACCACTTTCTGCATGAAAAAATTGCCCTTGGGTCCCTTTTAAATCTTTCCTCCCTCACCTTAAACCTATGCCCTCTAGTTTTAGACTGCCTCACTTCAGGGAAAAGACCTTGGCTATTTACCCTATCCACACCCCTCATGATTTTATAAACTTCTAGATGGTTACCCCTCAACCTTTGAAGCTCCAGGGAAAATAGCCCCAGCCTATTCAGCCTCTTCCTATAGCTCAAACCCTCCAATCCCAGCAACATCCTTGTAAATCTTTTCTGAACTCTTAAGTTTCACAACATCCTTCCTACAGTAGGGAGACCAGAACTGCACTCATACTCCAAAAGTGGCTGAACCAATGTCCTGCACAGCCACATGACCTCCCAACTCCTATACTCAATGCACTGACCAATAAAGACAAGCGTATCAAACACCTTCACTATCCTTTCGACCTAGGATTCCACTTTCAAGGAACTATGAACCTGCACTTCAAGGTCTCTTTGTTCAGCAACACTTCCCCAGGACCTTACCATTAAGAGTGCAAGTCCTGCTCTGGTTAGCCTTTCCAAAATGCAGCACCTCATTTATCTAAACCAAACTCCATCCGCCCTCCTTGGCCCATTGGCCCATTTGATCAAGATCCCATTGTACTCAGGAGGTAACCTTCTTCACTGTCCACTACAGCTGCAATTTTGGTGTCATTTGCAAATGAACCATACCTCCTATATTCACATCCAAATCATTTATATAACTGACAAAGCAGTGGACACAGCACTAATCCCTGTACCACACTGCTGGTCACAGGACTCCAGTCTGAAGAGCAACCCTCCCCCACCACCCTATCTTCTACCTTCGAGCCAGCTCTGTATCCAAATGGCTAGTTCTTCCGGTATTCCATGTGATCTAACTTTGTTAACCAGTCTACCAGAAGGAACCTTGTCGAACACCTCACTGAAATCCACATCGATCATGTCCACCGCTTGGCCCTCATCAATCCTCTTCATTACTTCTTCAAAAAACTCATGTCAAGTTAGTGAGACACGATTTCCCATGCAAAAGCTATCCCCAACCAGTCCTTGCCTTTCCAAATAAATGTAAATCCTGTCCCACGGGATTCCCCCAACAAATTGCCCACCCCAGATGTCAGGCTCACCATTCTACAGTTCCCTGGTTTTTCCTTACCACCTTTCTTAAATAGGGGCACCACATTCGCCAACCTCCAGTCTTCTGGCACCTCACTTGTGGCTATTGATGATACAAATATCTCAGCAAGGGGCCCAGCAATCACTTACCTAGCTTCCCACAGAGTTCAAAAGTACACCTGATTAGGCCCTGGGGATCTATCCACCCTTATGCATTTTAAGACATCTACCACCACCTCTTCAGTAATATGGCCATTTTTCAAGATGTCGCTATTTATTTTCCCATGTTCTACATCTTCCACATCCTTTTCCACAGTAAACACAGATGCAAAACACTCGTTTAGTATCTCCCCCATCTCTTGCAGTTCCAAACTTAGGTGACCTTGCTGATCTTTAAGGAGCCCTATTCCCTCTCTAGTTACCCTTTGCCCTTAATGTATTTATATAAATTCCCTTTGGATTCTTCTTAACCCTATTTGCCAAAGCTCTCTCATGTCCCCCTTTTGCCTTCCTGATTTCCCTCTTCAGTATACTCCTACTGGCTTTATACAAAGATTCACTTGACCTCTGCTGTCTATACCCGACATATGCTTCCTTCTTTTTCTTGACCTAGTCCTCAATTTCTCTAGTCATCCTTCCCTACACTTACGAGTCTTGCCCAACACCCTAACAGGAACATACTGTCTCTGGTCTCTTTTCATTTTTGAAGGCTTCCAATTTTCTAGTCGTCCTTTTACCTGCAAACATCCATCCCCAATCAACGTTTGGAAGTTCTTGCCTAATATCATCAAAATTGGCCTTCCTCCAATTTTGAACTTTAGCTTTCAGATCCAGGCTATTCTTTTCCATGACTATTTTAAAACTAATAGAATTGTGGTCACTGCCCCCCCCAACAAGTGCTCCCCCACTGATACCTCATTCACCTGCCCAGACTTATTTCCCAACAGTAGGTCACGTTTTGCACCTTCTCTAGTACGCACATCCACGTACTGAATCAGAAACTCTTGTACACACAAATTCCTCTCCATCCAAGCCTTTAACGTTATGGCAGTCCTAGTCTACGTTTGGAAAGTTAAAATCCCCTTCCATAACCACCCTATTATTCTTACAGATAACAGATCTCCATACAAATTTGATTCTCAATTTCCTGCTATTTGGGGAGGGGTGTGGGGTCAATAGTACAATCCCAATAAGCTGATCATCCCTTTCTTATTTTTCAGTTCCAAAAAACTTCCCTAGACATTCCCAGGAATACCCGCCCTGAGTACAGCCATGATGTTATCCAAAACCAAAAACACCAACCCCCTCCTCTCTTGCCCCACTTTCTATTCTTCATATAGCATCTATATCCTGGAACATTACGCTGCCAGTCCTGTCCATCCCTGAGTACATCTCTAATTGCTACAATACCCAGTTCCAAACATGCTGAGTTCATCTGCCTTACCTGTTAGGCCTCTCGCATTGAAATAAATGCGGTTTACTTTATCAGTCCTACCTCATTCTCTGCTTTGTTCTTGCCTGTTTGACTTGCTCCTTTTGCCAACTGTACCAGTCTGAGACTGCTGTCTTTCCGCACTATCTCCCTGGGCTCTTCCATCTGCTCCTCCCCCAAATTTGGTTAGATCTTCCTGAGGAGCTCTAGTAAATCTCCCCGCCAGAATATTAAGTCCTTCCAATTCAGATGCAATCCATCCTTCTTACACAAGTCACTTCTATCGCAGAAGAGATTCCAATGATCCAAAAAAGTCAATCCTTCTCCCCTGCACTAGCTCCTCCAGCAAGCATTCATCTACGCCATCCTCCTACTCCTTCCTAGCTTTTTGGGGGGGGCAGTGGGGAGGGGAGGGAAAAAAGCTTTTCCTCACAGTGACTAGTTAAGGTGTGGAATGCACTGGCCTGGAGCTGTGTTGAAGACAGGCTCCTGTGAGGCATTCAAGATGTTATTGGATTATTTGGATAAAAATAATGTATAAGTAAAAAGTAGATCAGTAGAAATTAATGATGCTCATTACAAAAGCTAGTGGATAAACAAGTGAACTGAATGCCTCCTTCTATGCTGTAACTAATCTGCAGTTGTGATCGTTAACTGCTAAATAGGTTGGGCCTTTATTCATTGGGGTGTTGCACCCATTATACCTTGAAGCTCTCTCCTGGAGAGATAGGTATGCAGCATGGTTCTGCTGAACAAATATTTTTGTGTTATTACATGTATAGTTCAGATTCCTACTCCAAGTGTTCTGTTGGTGTATGGTGTGGTTGGTGAGGCCACATTTGGAGTATTCTGTTCAGTTTTGGTTACTTTGCTGTAGGAAGGATGTTATTAAACTGGAAAGAGTGCAGAAGAAATTTACAAGGATGTTGCCAGGACTCAAGGGACTGCGTTAAAGGGAGAGGTTGGACAAGCTAGGATTTCTTTCCTTACAGAGTATGAGACAAAGGAGAGATCTCATAGAAGTTCGGGGCAGCAGGGCTGCACGGTGGCTCAGTGGTTAGCACTGCTGCCTCTCAGCGCCAGGAACCCAGGTTTGATTCCACCCTTGGGCGGCTGTCTGTGTGGAGTTTGCACATTCTCCCCGTGTCTGCGTGGATTTCCTCCAGGTGCTCCGGTTTCCTCCCACAGTACAAAGATGTGCAACGTGGGTGGATTGGCCATGCTAAATTGCCCGTGGTGTCCAGTGATGGGTAGATCATGGGAAAATGCAGGGGCAAGGGAATAAGTTGGGGTGGGAGGCTCTTTGGAGGGGCGGTGTGGATTTGTTGGGCCAAATGGCCTGTTTCCACACTGTAGGGATTCTACAATCTTACGAAGTGTATAAGATCACGAGGGGCATAGATAGGGTGAACAGTCTTTTTCCCCAGGGTTGGGGGAAAGAGGACTCGAGGGCATCAGTTTAAGGTAAAAGGGAAAAGAATACATGGGAACCTGAAGGGCACCATTTTTACACGGAGCGTAATACACATGGAATGAGCTGTCAGCAGAAGTGGTTGAGGCAGGTACATTAACATTGAAAAGGCATTTGGACAAATACACAGATATGAAAAGTTTAGAGGGATATGGGTCAAGTGCAGAGAAATGGGGTTAGCATGGATGGACATTTTGGTCAGCATGGACCCATTTGGGCCAAAAGGGCCTATCTCCGTGCTATAGGATTCTATGACTCTTACGGAAGAATAAAGACTGATCTTTTTGAAACATACAAGATTCTGATCAGACTTGCAGACTAGATGTTGAAAAGACTTGCAGGGGAATCTTGAACTCTGATTCAGTTACAAAAAAGACGACACTCATTTAAAACAAAGGTGTGTTCATTAACATTCATTAACACAAACCTAGTTGAGAGGAGGTGAACTTTTGAAATAGAGTTGATGGTTCTAATCAGCTTGTTTGAAAGAATTGAAGCTTGGGATAGACCAGCCATAATCCTATTGAATGGTGAGACAAGCTCAAGGGATCAAAAGGCTTACTCAGTTCCTATATATCTTATATTCTTATACAAGTCCTCGATGGCAGGGTCAACGTTGGCGAATCCCAGTGATAGGCAGAATAATGCTGCCCATACCATTAGAAGCCTGAAGTTAACGCAAAAGTACCGTGCTTTTTTTTTTTGAACACAGAGATCATCCAAGTCCCAATGCTTAACAGCAGTGGTACTCTTATTGGAGGAGCTGAACCATAGTTAATGAACAAGAGGCAGTTTCAAACATGTAAAAATTTTGAACATTTAATGCTGTCAACCAAAATGCTGTGTTAAGTGGGTTGAACCAAACCATTTTATAGACTACCTCTGCAGCCAAAAGGTACCAACTACTCATCTCAGTGAAGGCACATTTTCATGCCAGACTTGAGATAAAATGAGCACTAACCCATTGTCTAACTCATGCCTTCCAGACCATCATTTCACATGTGAGTTTCAAGCACCCAAGCATGAGTGTTTGCTAATTCTAATACACCAGTTTTACCAAACTGAATTATTGGAGATTATTTATGCAGTACAAACAACGTATCCACACGGCAGAAAAAAAACAGTAGGAACATATGTGTTTGATATCAAATTAAGACTGCAGCAATATGACAAAGTTCTTGAAATGATCCAGCCACTCATGAATTTGAGTATTTTAGATTGCAGATTAAAACAGAATTAACAGCTATGGCTGAGAATGATTTAAAGTAAAGGGCTCACATTTGTGTCCCTCCGCCCCCACCTCAATGAGCTTCGTGCCGCTACGTCGTGGAACTCTTCTTCCGTCGCCTCCACGCCTCCTTCTTCGAAGAAGATTCCCAGCCACCCGCCAGGGAACCCTTCTGCCACCTCCAAACCTCCTCCTCTTGGAGGCCCACTGATGGCCTCTTACCTGCCCTGGACCTCCTCATTGTCACATTGGGGGTAAGCATCAACACCCTCAATTTCTCCATCCACCTCTCCCCCTCCGAGGGTGCAGCACTCTACTCTCTCCGCACCAATTCCCATTTAACTATCAAACTCGCTGACGAAGGCGGGGTGGCGGTGGTCTGGAGGATGGACATCTATGTTGCAGAGAACTCTGACACCATGTCCTACCTCCTCCTTGACCACAACCCCACCGTGGCCCATCAAGCCACCGTCTCCCACACTGTCCATGACCTCATTGCTTCTGGTGACCTCCCCTCCACCACCTCCAGCCTTGTAGTCCCACATTGCCCAGTTCTACCAAGAACCACAAGCCGGACTATACCGGCCAACCCATCATCTCCGCATGCTCCTGCCCCACCAAACGCATCTCTTCCTACCTTGACTCCATTCTCTTACCCCTCCTTGGTCCAGGAACTCCCCACCTACATCTGAGACAGAAACCACACCGTCTACTTCTTTGGAAGCTTCCAGTTTCCTGGCCCCCGGCGCTTCATCTTTACTATGGATGCATATCCCTATACACATCCATACCCTGCAAGGATGGCCTACAGGCCCTCAGTTCTTTTCCCTCCCTAACAGACCCAACCCATCCCCTCCAGCAATACCTTCTTCCTTGCTGAACTAGCTTTCCCCCTCAAACATATCCTTCAGATTTTTCCCCACTTTCTCCAAATCCAGGGGATTCCATGGGCACTCGCATTGGCCCCAGCTACGCCTGCCTGTTAGTCGGTTATGTCGAACAGTCCCTTTTCAGTACGTACACCAGTACTGTTCCCCAGCTCTTGCCATTTCATTGATGATTTAAATCGCTGCTGCATTCTGCACCTGGGCTGAACTGGTGCAGTTCACTGACTTTGCTAACAACTTCCCACCCTGCCCAAAATTCACTTAATCTATCTTTAGACATCTCCCTCCCCTCTCTGTTAACAGTTTACAAACTGACATTTACTATAAGCCCACAGACTCCCATAGCTACCTAGACTATACCTCCTCCCACCCTCCCAATTCCTCCGTCGCATCTGCTTTGATAAGGAGATGTACCACGTCCAAGCATCCTGCACGCCCACCTTTTTCAAACAATGCTCTTTTCCCCCCGTCATTCAGTCAGCCCTCCGCTCCACCTCCTCCATTCCATGCTCCACAGCTCGACCACCCTCCACATCCCCCCAACATAACGACAGGGTCCCCTGTCTTCACTTTCCATCCCATGAGCCTCTGCATCCAATGTATCATCCTCAAATACTTCCATTAACTCCAATTAGACCCTACTACCTGAAACATCTTCCATTCCCCACCCGTCTCTGCCTTCAACAAGGACCATTTTCTTTGCCACTCCTTAGTGCACACCACACTCCCCACTAACCACTCCAACCCGCCTGGTACCTTCCCTGTAACTGAGAAGGATGCAACACCTGCCCACATACTTCCTCCTTCACCTCCATCCAGGGCCCTAAACAGTCCTTCTAGGTGAGACAGAGCTTCACCGGCATCTCCTCCAACCTAGTCTATTGCACCTGGTGCTCCCGATGTGGTCTTCTCTACACTGGTGAGACCAAAGATAGAAACAGTGACTGTTTCATTTAGAATCTTTGCCTGGCCCCTAATGGCCAGCCTAACCACCGAGACACCGCCCATTTCAACTACCCACACCCACACCCACCCCCATTCCACCTCCGACATGTCCACCCTCAGCCTCTTCCAGTGTCGCAGCAAATCAGAATGTAAATTTGAAGAACAGCTTAGCCTCCACCTGAGCACCCTACAGCCCAGGGGGCTCGACATGGAGGAGACCTCCAATTTTGAATAACCTTCCCACCCAAATCCTTGCTTCCCTTCCAGCCCCACCTCCACCCTTCCAATTCACCTTCTGACCCTCCCTTCCAGCCACCAACTGGATTTCTCCCTCCCATCGACCAACCAGGTCGTACCTACTACCAGTGTCCACCTATCACCCCCACACCCAGTCCTGAAGAAGGGTCATACCCAAAACGTTGACTTCTCCTTTACTCCAGAAGCTGCCTGGCTTGCTGTGTTCTTCCAGCCGCCTGTCTAACTTGGATTCCAGCATCTACAGTTTTTTGTCTCCAATGAGGATTTAAATAACCTACCAGATTCTGAACAAATTCCAAGCATCGACCGTATATGCCTTTAGGTCAAAAAAAAAATCAAAAAAGCAAAATCACAGTGTAATGGAATGCATATCCAATATTAGGTTTGGCCATATTTTGATTAAGTTAGCTTCCTGAATCATCAAGAACTCAGGTATAACATATATAGCTGAATAACAATCTTTCAATGAGTGTTCTCACTCGAGTAAGCTACTGTAAAGAAAAGCCAGTTTACAGTACCTGGAGATATATTGCTGGACACAATCAAAACTTCCCTGAGGGTTATCTTTTCCAACATTGGATACATAAAAGTCAAAATTTCGTGTGTCGTTGTGGGCATCTGTTCTTGGAATCTTTATTAACTATGGAAAAAGGAAAATAAAACTAGCAAAGATTTAAAAAAAAAAACACAAATTAGAGTTGAAGATTTTCACTGGATAAATCAATCAACACTCCTTTTCAGCACACTGCTTAGAGAACAACGCAACCAAAGAGAATAAAAAAGTTTTGCGAACAACACTTATACACAACGGACTGGATGAAAAGGGGACTCTGCTATTACAATTGATCAAGTTTAATGTTCTATCAATTTGCAGCTGTCTGGTTATAACATTTCCCTTACAGGAGAAATGGAAAGTTCAACTTAATTTACAAGGTACTTGGTGGCTAATCGTAAGAGCTCAGTTGCATAGTGCCAATTAATTTTTGTCTTGACAATAGTTTCAATAGATTACTCAGAGTGCAAACTGGAAGAATCAATGTCCATCCATAAGGAAGCATCTATTTGCATGTCAAAGCTTTTGATATGATAAACCAAGTGAAAAAAAACGTTTTCTTCTTTGTACTGTGGAATCAAAACTATTTAAGCCATTCACTCAGAACATGGCTAATCTCTACCACAACTTAATTACTTTTCAGACATAATTTTTGATGCCCCTCACTCCAACATAATTCTTTCAAGCTTAGTCTAATCTTAAACCTTATTTGGGGTATCATCCACAGCTTTGAATGTCTTCCAGATTCCTACTATCTTTTGACTTCACTACTAAATGACCTAGCTCAAATTTAAATTTTCAGCATTTGACTGACAGAGCACAATTTCTGTAAACTTGTGTTTTTTAAAAATACTACTGGATTAGCTCAGAGGTAATTAAGCTATGTTTAAGAAACATCTACACATACTTTAATAATCTTCTGACTATCTAGAAGAGTGCAAGAAAACACAACGATACTTTGATTGTATTAATTGTTAAACTAACTTGAAATATAACTTCCACTTGGGAACTCTGCAGCCTTCTGTCAAGTTCAACAATTTTAGGGGTTGAGGCATCATCTCCCATGTCCTTACCCCATCCCCCCCACACACTGTCTGCGATAAACCACTACCCATTGTTAGCCACTAATAGTGCCCATTAGTGGGTATTCATTCTCCTAGGCTGACCACTATCCATGTATTTATCTGTCCAACTGCTCTTTAGGCTCCATCTCCTCCTCTTGCTTACTCCTTACCCCTACACCCCTACTCTTTCTTCTGCATAAAAAAAACTTCTTCCTAGCTACCATTAGTTTTGAAGGAGGGTCACTGGACCCAAAACGTTAATTGACTTCTTTCCGCAGATGCTGCCAGACCTGTGGAGATTTTCCAGCAATTTCTGACTTTGTTTCAGATTTCCAGCATTCAGTTCTTTAGTTTTTTTTTGCACACATATATAATGTATATATACATATTTAGTATAGCTTTCTATTAGGATTTGAAAAGCTTTTTAAAACTTCCATGTTCAATATTGTTTTCAATGGTTTGTGGAAAGGCAAACACTTTCTGGCTAACTACCAATATCAAAACTTAACTCAGAAGTTAGAGTGGACCTTGCATAAGTATTTTTTCTAGCCAAAGAGTAAGAAAAAAAATGCAAAATCCTGCTTCTAACGTATTAACCTCACAGACAAATGTTAGATAATGACTGTTATTGGACAACACTTGCTAAACAATTCAAGTGCACTGATAATTGCACTAAATCAGTTTCAGATTATGGTAGCTGAAAAACTTGCTACAGCATACAAATACTCAATACGCAGGCACCTGTCCTATACAGGCAAATATGAAATTTAGGAATTGTGCTTTCTTTAAAAAAAAAGCTCAAGGAAAGACAGTTCCCCAGTGCATTTCACGGCAACTCAACTAAAGTTGACCTGCTAATCAATCAGCACTTTTATGTAATTTAAATTGCCAAATTTCAAATGAAGCATACTCAACTATTTCGTATGTTTATGTTCTTAGAGCATTTGTGTCATCATTGCTCGTTTCAAACAGAAAAACTCTAACTTTGCTTCTTATTTGTTTACATCTCTTGCCTTCACATGGTTGAACTTTGATTTTCCTCCTTCAACATTTCAGCTTGCAATTCTGAGAACAGTCCATTAACCCTTGACCACACTTCTGCTTTTATCCCTTTCCTGGCCCCAAAAAAGGGCAACAGATATCCTCTGCAATGACTTCTGTCCATTATATAGCATCTTTCCACTCAAGTGCAGATCTAACATTTGTCTTTTTACCTCCTGCCTTCCTACTGTCAAATGTTCCAAACATATCTTCCAGTTGAACTTGTGCTATACTTTCATGTCTTTCAACTTGGATCATGATGCAGTCTCCTCTACAGCGCAGAGGCCAAAAAAAAATTGTGCACTACATTGCAGAATACTTTCATTCAGTCCACAAATAAGAGTTTCCAGCCTCCTGTCATTTTAATGCTGGCTCCCAATTCTGACATCCGCCTTCTACACTGTTTGAATGAGTTGAGTGTAAACCCAACGAACAGTACTGTAAGTTTCTATTAAGCACTTTATACCCTTCCATATACGAGTTCAACAAACTCAAATTATAGCTTTTAGCCCCATTGTTTAGGTTGCAAACGTTGACAATTCAATTTTTGCCAACTGAATGAGGACCTTCTCTGTCCTGGCAATTGGCCATTTTTTTTTTCCACCTTGCATAATCACTTTTGACATAATATCTCATGCCTTCCTCTCTCCTCTTCCTTAATTCTATACTAGCTTACATATCAAATATTTTCCACTTCTGACAATAGATTACCAATCTGAAATGTTAACACTAGCTGGTTTCACAAAAGCAGCCGGTGTGTGGACTCCCAAGTATTTGATACTTTTATTTCATTTATTAATATTTGTTTTAAAAGTGACGATGGACTCAAATTCAAAACATGCATGTTTAGATTTTGTGGTCATAACTAACAGACCATAAGACCTACCTTTGATGTGGTAAGCCAGGCATAATTCAGGGTCCACAAACGTGCAGTTAAAAAGAAATCCAAAAGCTTCTTTCAGAGAGAAGCTTCCCCACTATGGGATGTGCAGTTCAGGTCAAAAGACTTAGCACTGAAGTCACTGGATTGTCATGAACTAGCTATACTTAACCATCAGTACCACACTAAACATGAATGAAAACACTTGGCTCTTTCAGGAGTTGGCTTTTGCATGGCATGATGAGTGATACTTGTTGAACAACCTTTCTGGTTCCAAAAAGCTTAAAAAAAGTGATCAAATGTGGTATTTCACTCTTTGAAAGTTAAGTTCAAGTACTGAAGTGCATCTTCTCTCTCCCCCTGTAAACTTTCATGCATTTCTCAATCTATTTTCTTCATGTACATTATTTACATTTTATATTTTCTGTTTTTTACTTCCTGCATTTGACATGGAATTGCAGGTAGAGAGGTGGTGAAGGTAGTATTTGGTACGCTTGCCTTTATTGGTCAGTGCATTGAGTATAGGACTTGGGAGATCATGTGGCTGTGATTAGGTCACTTATGGAAAACTGAATTCAATTCCTGTCTCCTTGCTATAGGAAACATTATGAATCTTGGAAGGGTTCAGAAAAGGCTTATAAAGGATGTTGCCAGAGTTGGAGGCTTTAAGCTTTAGGGAGAGGCTGAACAGGCTGGGTCTTTTTGCCCTGGAGCGTCAGAGGCAGAGAAGTGATCTTGTAGAGATCATGAGGGGCATGGATAGGGTAAATAGTCAAGGTCTTTTCCCCAGTGTAGGAGTCCAAAACTATAGGGTATAGGTTTAAAGGAGCGAGAGGAAACATTTTAAGAAGTGGCCTAGGCAGCAACTTTTTCATGCAGAGAGTGGTGCATGTATGCAATGGGCTGCCAGAAGAAGTGGAGGAGGCTGGTATAATTACAACATTTAAAAGGCACCTGGATGGGTATATAAATGGTAAGCGTTTAGGGGGATATGGGCTAAATGCTGGATGGGACTAGATTAGTTTAGGATTTCTGGCCAGCATGCATGAGTTAGACTGAAGGGTTTTGTTCTGTGCTGCACAACTCTATAGCTCTAAGTCTGAATGTCCATGAAGATACTTTAAATTCGATTGGCTGAAGAATCAGTGTTTCCTGCTTTGCTCAAAATGACACAGAACCCCAGTAGAGAATGCTGTGCTAGAAAAAGCATTCGAATTGTGCATGCATTAACAGGAATTTGCTAATCTGTTATAACAAATAAACAAAAATTTAAATGGTACATCTGAACAAATTTATTAAAAATTAAGTATTAAAATGAACATCTTAAAGCCAAGGTATTTGGATTACTGTGTAAATTCAAATTTGTAGAAGCTCATCCATTTGGCTATTTCAGGATGAGCTTCTAAACAAACCAGAGACCTGCATCAATAACTAATGCAGAGAACCAGAGCTCAAATCACAAAATGGCAGTATGACAGATACTGTACAAAATATTTGTGAACAACAGCTGGTATCAATAGGAGATCATGAAATCCTGATATTGGCAAGTTTCAAACTGGTTTTCTAATGGTCTTTCACAGAAGCAGTCTGCTATCCATACATTGTTGTCCATGTGACTCTAGACCCATACCAACCTACTGACTCTGTGGGGACTCAGGTCAGTTTATCAAATTATAAATTCACATTAGGGGGACACAGGCATTGCTGGCTGCGTGAGCAATGTTTTAGTTTGCCCTTGAGGTGGTAGGGCTGAGCTGTCTTCTAGAAATGCTGCAGTCCACATGCTGTAGATTGATCAACCATGCCCTTATGGGGGAACTCCAGGATTTTGACTCAGCAACACAGCAAAGGAACAGCAATAAATTTCCAAGTCCAGATGGGGAGAGGCTTGGAGGGGAATTTAAAGATGGTTTTCCCAGGTATCAGCTCCCTTGTCCTTCTCGGCGAAAGTGGTTGTGGGTTTGGAAAGTGCTGTCTAAGGAACTTTGGTGATTTTGCGCAGTGCATCTTGTAGACAGCACACACTTCCAGTGAGCGTTGATTGTAGGTGGTGGTGTGTGTGGATGTGGTGCCAATCAAGCAGGCAGCTTTGTCTGGAATTATGTCAAGCTGCTTGTGTTGTTGGTACTGCACGCGTCCAGGCAAGTGAGGAGTATTCCATCACATTGCTGACTTGTGCCTTGTAGATGGAGGACAGGTTTTGCAGAGTCAGGAGGGAAGTTACTTGCCGCAGTTTTCCTAGCACCTGATCTGTTCTGGTAGCTACTATGTTTATATGGTGAGTCCAGTTGAGTTTTTGGTCAATGCTAACCCTGCCCCCCAACAAGCATCTTGACAGTGACAGTGACAGTGACAGTGACAGTGACGGGAACACCACTGAACGTCAAGGAGCAGTGGTTAGATTGCCTCTTATTGAAGATGAGCATTGGCTAGCATTTGTGTGGTGTGAATGTTACTTGCCAAAAGCAAAAAAAATTCACCCACTCAAGAATATAACAACATTTTTGATGGAAAACTAGGATTTGTCAAGAAATGCTGGTCTTTCCAATGACACCCAAACTGAATTTAAAAAAATACATGTACCCTACTAACTTTGAAAATACTGCTGTGAAGATTTCAAGTATTGGAAGTATTTTTCTTCAGATAAATGAATTGTCTTGTTTCTCTGAAGAGGCAGGGAGAAGGCTGCAGGGGCAGAAAAAAAAACTGTTCTAACTTCTCGGGCGAGATGGCACCCGTACAAGCAGTTGGGCAGTGCTGCAAATAAGTCCTTTGCCAGATGCGCTGCTAAAGCTATTGAGGTGGTTTTAAATGAACTCTGTACTATTGTAGGAACCAGGTGAAATTATTAATAAGTAATATTGGCAGCAAGTGATGGCACTAAAAGTTACAAGCATTTTAATAGTAGTTATAATGGATATTTTAACTAGCCACATGTAGGCTAAGAAAGCAGTAGTATAAACAGCACAGAGGGCCAAGCATGCTTGTCATGTGTTCAGAAAAATTTCGACAGCAATAATGAAGTCCAAAATGAAGCAAGGCTCTGCTAGACCTAGTTCTTAAGAATAAGGTGGGCCAAGTAGATTAAGCATCAGTGGTGGAATATTTAGGAGAGAGATCGATCATTTTATAAGGTTTAGAATGATTGGGGAAAAAGGACAATGGCCAACCCAGAGTATTAACTAGAGCATAACTGACTTCAAAAGGGGTAAGAACAGAGCTGGGTCAGATAGACTACAGCCAGAAATGGTGGGAAAAACTGTAGGTGGACAATGGGTGAACTTTTGAAAAAAAAGACAGCGGTTCAGAGTCAAGGTACATTTTTTCAAAAGGGAAAGGCTGGGCAAACAAATCCAGAGCTCCCTGGATGACAAAGGAGATAGAAATTAAAACAAAGAACTGCATTAATGATAGGCTTCATGTAGAATATACTCACTGTTCAGAAGAGCTGAGAAGGCAAACAATGAAAGCAAAGTGGAATTATGACAAAAGACTGGCAGTTAAAAAAGGAGAATCCCCAAAGAGGAGGACTAATGCTGATAAGAAACCAAAATGCAGATTTACACATGGAAGCAGAGGGCAGCGTTGAATATTTTGCATCCATCTTTACCAAGGAAGGAGATGCTGCCCAGGTCACGGTGACAGAGGAAAACCCAGTTACCAGAAAGGTTTAAAATTGAAAAGGTTGAGGAACTGTTATTTCACAAGGCACATCAATTAATCTAGGAATATTGAAGGAGAAAAGTGGGAAAATTGTAGAGACACTGGCCATAATCTTTCAGTCTTCCTAGATTCAGGGTTGGTGCCAAAGGACTGGAGCAGTGCAAACATCACAGCCTTGTTCAAAGGTATGTTTTAACGTTGTGACCAGCATTTACACATCAGTTGAAGTTCAGCGTTAAGGAAACTTCTAGGAACAATAATTCATGATAAAATTAATAGACACAGAAAAATGTGGACTAATTAAGGAGAGACAGCATGGATTTGCTAAGGGAAAATCATATGCAACCAATATGCTGAAGTCCTTTGAAGAGATAATAGAGAGGATAGGAAAGGACAGTAGCAATGTATATATAAAATTGGCTACGCGATAGGAGACAAAATAATGGTTAATGAACACTAAGTTAGGAAATGTTTGTAGTGGAGATTAAATCTTGATGTTGAACTGACCCTTTTCCGGATTTATTATATGATCTCGATCTTTCAGTACAGGGGACAACTTTGAAGTTTGCAGATGATACAAAACTTGGAATATTGTAACCGGCAGGAAGAGTGTAGAAATTAAAAAAAAAATTAACATATTGGTAGATGGCAGATAAGTGGCTGAAGAAGTTCAATGTGGAGAAGTGTGGGTGATACATTTTGGTAGAAAGAACATAGAACAACAGTACATAACAAAAAGCTATATTCTTAAAGCATTCACAAAAGCAAAGAGACCTGGGTGCATATGTGCACAAGTCATTAAAAAGGTACTAGGATAGGTGGAGCATGACCAAAATCTATTTGGAACATTTGAGACTCAACAATCAATTTAAAATCGTCATGAAGAGGATAATGTGTGAAGAGAAACTTATGCACAGAGCATGGAACATTCTGTCATAGGGAAGCAAAGATCAGTGTATCCTTCGAAAGAAAATTGGATAATTAAAAGAATAGACGTGAACTGGATTTAATTCTAGATTGTTTTGCTAAGAACCAGTACAGAGTGCACCAAAATAGCTACTTTAAATGTTTTAGATTACAAGGTAGCCCAGTGACTGACTATCTTTTAATTCGAATGTCATATCACCCAATGAGGTGGTAATAGGCTTCCACTCAGCATTCTGCCTTAATAGTATAGCCTAGATTGGGAACAGAGCAGAAAATAGATCTTATTACTCTGCAGCATAGTTTTTTCCAAAATGTTTAATGGCTTCATTCAATATAGACTCCTACATCAGTCACAACTTACAACACAATACATTTACAAGAATGCGTCTGAACAAAGAAAGTGAAGATTCATACTTCCATTCTTAAGACCGTGAACAATGGTGCACCACTAATACCTATTTTGAGCAGTACTGAAAGACAAAAATACTTGTCTTTCCTTGATGAGGCTTTATGGTTCCAGGCAGGAAAAACTTGCTTTTCTAAAGCTTTAACAGGTGTACAGGTGTGAATTTAAAATAACATTCTTTGGAATCACACGACATGGAACAGTAACTACGTTGTCAGGTTTAATTGCATGCACTAAATTTCAGTAGAATTAAAAATATACCAAATACAGAAAAATGTACTTCAATCAGTATATTTACTTACATACACCGTGTAACCAGTGTGATACTTGCAACCAATTTTACTCATCCAAATTTAGAGTTCTGACACAGCCCATGATCATAAAGCTTATCTTCTTGTAAAATAGTTCTAAGCAGCACCTTGCCTTAAAATGATTAGGGAGAATGCTGACTCACAAAACATGCAAGACCAGCCATGGCTTCCTTTTAAAAAAGTACAGTAGTCTTGCTAGATCTTTGCAATGCTTTCCCCTGCCTGGTCGGAGCTACTGGTATTTATTACACATGCTGTCTATTAAATGCCTGGTGTATTTATTTAGATTGATCAAGCTACCCGTAAGGCTGCCCACTACTCCCCACTCCATGAAATCCTGGTGTTTCCATGATACTTCATCCCCATATCTTAACACATAATTTACACACCATTTTAGCAAATGATCGTAGGTACTAACTAAAGAAAGCAAGCTAGTTTTTGTCTTCGAATAACATTTTACCCAGTGACAAAAATTGACAGTGCAAATCCATATGACACAAATGAATGAGATTGAATGGCCAGTATCAAGAATGTCTGAAACTTATTCATTAAAAACCAATTAGCTACATTTAGATTCTATTACCCAGATACATATTCTGGCAACACTGGCAAAGAAACATTCTGTGTAAGATTCAGTTATTTAAGTGGTGAATTTAATTAAATGAGATCAAAAATTCTAAGTATTCAGTGAAATTGCTCCAACTCAGTGCTTGGTGTGAAGAATATCCTTGTCAAGAATTTCAAAGAGCTTTTTCAGAGTGCCTCTCATATTTTATCAGAGTTATTTGGGGCTTTTGCAGTGAAAGCAGAGTTAATGGCAGACTTGTAATTTCATATCCAATGAATAAAAAAACCATGCATTAATCATCAAAAGATTCAGGGACTTAAAAACTGATCTTTTTGGATTATTTTCAAATTGTTAAATGAAGGTTGTGATGTTCAGTTAAAAACCACATTCATGTATAACCCTGAATACTTGCAACAAAAAAAATTCATCTGCTGATTTTTGATCACTGCCGTAAGATATTGTTTTTCTGGTTTTACTAATGACAAGCCACAGCAAACAAAACAAAAAAAAAAGTAGTGAGCATAATAAATATCTGAACTACTCATTGCTATACTGGAAGCAGGAGCTACAAGGCCATTGCTCCAAGAGGTGACTTCAGACCAAGTCTGAAATCATGTTCAAGTTCCCAGACAGCCCACTGGTACATCTGGTAACTGTTTACATTTAATTTTAATGCAAGCAGAGAACAAACAGTTCCTGCCAACATTAAAATTTATCACTTGCTCGGAAGCCAGTGACTGCAGCTTTGAGCATGCATAAATATACGCACACATCAATGATGTCTCTGGACAGAAAGTGGCAAAGAACTTAATTAGTTCAGGTCTGCAGTCCATTTCTATGAAAAGTACTATTACTTCTAAAGAAATTGGATGAAATGCCTTGTGAGAATCATGACGTTAAAGATTAGCAAAGTAGCACCAGAGTAAGAAAAAGCAATATCGTAGGGTGGAGCCAGACTAAGACTGCGTATAGGTATATATTAAGTTAACAGTACATACTTATCAAAAACTATTCATAAGCAAGGTTGGTGAGTTACAAGTAACCACGGAATACGCTATTGTAGGGATAACAGAGATGTGTCTTTTAAAATAAAAAAATGGCAAGACTGGGGAATATTTGTGCATACAGGTAAGCAGAAAATATAGCAGGAAAAGGGCACAAATGACCTCTCTCTCTCTCTCTCCTATCTCAAATGATAGATGTCAGGTTAACAGTAGAAATGACAGCCAGGCTGAATATCAAAAGTTCACAGTGGAAGTGAGAAAGGAAATACCAAAACCAAAGAAAATACAGAGACAGGCAGTTAACAAAAATGTAATCCAAATCTTCCACTGGTATATTAAAAACCAATGAGGCCAATTTGGGACCCAAAAGGAGAATTTATACATGGAGCCAAAGTGTATAGCATGACGTTACTTTCAACTGATGTGGGTGTCATTGGTTAAGCCAACACTTGTTGTCCATCCTTAGTTACCCAGAAGGTGATAGTGACTCACTTTCTTGAACTGCTACAGTCCAGATAGTGTACCTACACTGTGTTATTAGGATGACTTGCAGGATTTTGACCTAATGACAATGGAAGAATGAAATTTTGT
This sequence comes from Ginglymostoma cirratum, assembly GCA_024137785.1. Classification (NCBI taxonomy): domain Eukaryota; kingdom Metazoa; phylum Chordata; class Chondrichthyes; order Orectolobiformes; family Ginglymostomatidae; genus Ginglymostoma; species Ginglymostoma cirratum. Next base: position 42,852,866 of record JAHRHZ010000266.1, read on the forward strand.
TCTCCATTTGGAGAAAGTGAGGCTTCGAGTTTTGTGTCCCATGCATTTGCTGCTCTTATCCTCTACAGATCAGGGGTTCGAAAATGCTGTCAAAAAGCTTTAATGAATATCGCGGTCAGTCAATTGTACGTACTGCGGTAAAAATACATTGGTGGTGGCAGAAGTAATGAACAGTAACAGTGGATGGAGTGCAAATCAGGCAGGTTGTTTTGTGCTGGATAATGTCAAGCACTAGTGTTGTTGGAGATGCATTCAACAGGCAAGTGGGAAATATTCTATCACCATCCTGACTTGTACCTTAATAGGTGGTGGACACCCTTTGGGGAGTCAGGTGACTTGTTTGCGTAACCACAGCACTTGCATGTCCAACCAAGTTGGTCATTTGCAAGCCCTGGGTGTTGATAAAGGGATTCTGTGACGATGACATTAAATGTCATGGGGAGGAGATTACATTCCATGTTAGTGGAGATGGTCATTACCTTGCCCTGTAAAATGCTTAACTTTAGACTTGGAGGACACAATCCAATAATTTTCCAATGACATAAAACTTGGATGTACTGCTTATTGACAGGATAAGGAAAGACTTTAATGAGACTGAACAGGCTAAACAAACTGATGGAGTGGATCGAAGTGAGACTGATGAAATTTAATTCAGACAAGTGTGAAGTAATAGTTTATATTTTCTCCCTAGCTAAATAAGTGATAAAGCAAGCTCATGTAGAATAATGGTAGGCCCAGGTTCAAGACTCACCTGCCTCAGAGGTATGTAATAACATCTCTGGACAGGCTGATTAAGAACGAACTATAAATGAAGTGGTGTAACTCAAAGTGGAAGAGGAACAAAGAACTAGGGAACAAGCAGCTACCCTTCCTGTCTCGTAGACACTAAATGCTTTTTGAAAAAGACATCTCAGGATTATAGATTTGTCTCACTCTCTGAAGACATGCAAAAATTATGCTACTTATGCGAATTATTTTTAAATTAATCAACTTGTGTCAATGTTTTGATTGGCCAGTGGAACAGATGAGACTTGAACCCGATTTTCTGGTCAAGAGATAGTGACACTATTGCCACTCGCTTGAGATACCACTTAATTCAGGTGGGCTTGGGGATAATTGGCGTCAGTCGGCATGAGGCTGGTTTTCCTTATGGGCTCAGTAATTTCTCCACCATTTTGATAATGATGTGTCACTTCTCCCATGATAAAGGAAGGCTGGCTGCCATGTTTCCAGCCATGATGGGCTGATCTAAAACCATTTATGTAATTTAGGTGTCCATATTTAAGGAAGGATATACTTGTATTCACAGCAGAACCTCGAAAGGCTCACTACCTTCATCCCTGAGATAATGAAGTTGTGTAAATTCAGTCTGTATTCTCTGGAATTTAAGATAAAAGTTGACTTCACTGAAATGCACATAATTGAATGGAGGGTAGATACTGGTTTTATTTTGAAACCCCTCCTCCTGCCCAAACTGGCTAAGGAATCCAAATACATCGACAGGGTCTCAGTTCTAAATGACTAGTCCCCTTATCCTGAGATGAGGAGAAACTTCTTCACTCAAGAAACTGTTTATCTTTAGAATTCTTTATTCTCTACCCCAGAGGATTGTTGATGTTGAATCAGAGTATATTTAAGCCTGAATAAGCAGATTAGGGAGGAGGGGTGGCATAGTGGTAACATCACTTGTCTAGTAATGCAGAAACCAACCTGCAATAAGGTTCCGCATATACGTTCAAAGCCCACCATGGCCAAGATCACATTAGTGAAATTTGAACTCAGTAAGAGTTGTAATTAAAAGATGCCTAATGGTGATGAAACTTTTGTAAATTGTCATAAAAAAACCTTAGTGGACTAGAGGAGTTGAAGGAAATTTGTCATCTTACCTATCAGACTCCAGACCCATAACAATGTGGTCAACTTTCATGTGCCTTCTGAAATGGTCTAGCAAGTCATTCAGTTGTAAGGCAATTAGAGAACATAAAAATTGGTCTGGTCTCGCAGAGAATTAAGGGATACGGGGCATGTGCAGTAAAGTGGTTTTGAAACCCAAGCTCAGGCACAATCATAATGAATAATGAATCAGGTTAGATAGGTAACAAGCATGGGGCTGGATGAACACAGCAGGTCAAGCAGCATCAGAAACCTTTCTGATGAAGGGTTTAGGCCCGAAACGTCGAGTTTTCCTGCTCCTATGATGCTGCTTGACCTGCT
>JAHRHZ010000266.1:42855479-42964513 GCA_024137785.1 Ginglymostoma cirratum
TAACAAGCATGGGGCTGGATGAACACAGCAGGTCAAGCAGCATCAGAAACCTTTCTGATGAAGGGTTTAGGCCCGAAACGTCGAGTTTTCCTGCTCCTATGATGCTGCTTGACCTGCTGTGTTCATCCAGCCCCATGCTTGTTATCTTGGATTCTCCAGCATCTGCAGTACCTTTTATCTCTGATACAAGGTTAGATAGGTAATTTAGTCTACTCTTGCTCCTTTTTTTTTGCCCAGTATTCCTGAGTAGTGGTTGGTAGAATATCAAAAAAACACAAGGAAACTTATTTTCCCACGATGAAATGACTGATTGTAATCTAGAATATACTGCTTGAAAATGTGGGAGAGATACATTCAAATTGTGGCTTTCAAAAGCAAATGAGAAAGTACCTGAAGGGAACAAAACTGCAAGGTGACAAGAGTAGGGGAGGTTGAGAGAGAACAGGAGGAGGTCTACCTCTTGCAGCATATTAGCAGAGACCCAAGGACCTCTGTTGTAATCTATGATTGAGAAACTTTTCACACAACATCAAATTCCAGTATTTGAAGTAGTGGCTCCAAGGGTCTTTTAGTCAGATTCATAGCTACTGTTCAAGCACTGACTGGATTGTAACCACCTAAAATGAGAGTAAACCTTTAATTTTTAAAACCACACTGCAAAACAGTTTTGCTGTTCATATCCTTTACATTTTTCTGATATTCTTGGTCGCCTAGAAACCATTATTCTGCATATGAAGTAATTTCAGAATTTGATTCTTTAACACAGTTCTCAAAAGAACCAGCAATATTGCAATATCACGATATAAAAACATTTTACTGTTAACCTTTCTCCATAACTGATGTCTCCAGTTAGTCAAGTAAATTTCAGCCTATGGTGTAGCTTGACCTTGATTCATCTTCACTCACCACAATATCACCACCTCCCCTGGCAAAACCTCGGACACTTCAGGCAAGAATGCCCCAAGGCATGGTACATTGGCGAGACCATGCAGATGCTACAACAGATGAATGGACACTGCACAACAACCACCAGACAGAAATGTTCCCTCCCAGGAGCAGAACACATCAGCAAGAACATTTTAGCCTCCGATCTTTGGGCAAGTGTCCTCCAAGGCAGACTTCAAGATATACAACAATGTAGAATCGCCCAGCAGAAACTGATAACCATGTTCATACCCACAAAGATGGCCTCAACCGTGATCTTGGGTTCATCTCGCACTTGTTCATGTAACCCCCGCCATACTGTTGTGTATCTGTAAAATCTGCTTTGCTGTCCTGTTTGGACACCATCACCTTGATAACTTACAATCTTCGTTTCTACAGTTTTAGATTACTTATTATTTTGGTTAACCCCTTGCCATGCGATGCTTATGCCTATCATGTTATTCCACCATTTGGAATGTTTCCAGCACTGTCTTAATTACAAACAAATATCTCACTGCCTCAATTAATCTGATTATAGGTCATCCCTTCACATGCTATTTAATTGTTGACACTTTAGTCAGACCATCTGACACTTTTGATCACCTGCAGAGACTTGAATTTTCAGCCTGTTAACACTCCACTCACACCATTTGCATAATCTTTTGACCTCTCTGTCTATAAATTATGTGCCTGTGCGCTTCTCTTCACTCCACCTGATGAAGCAGCAGCGCTTCATAAATTTGTAACTTCAGATAAACCTGTTGGACTATAACCTGGTGTCATGAGACTTCTGACTTTGTCCACCCCAGTCCAATACTGGCACCTCATCACAAAACTGGAATCTTGATAACAAAATCAATTGCTTGGAGTTGCAGGGGTCATATTTTGCATTTTGGCAAATAAATATACATTAAAAAAAAGAAAACTTACTAACACCAGATGGTCAAACAGAAATTCAAATGGTGGGACCCAAGGAAGAAAAGGGCATTGTCATGGAATTTCTTAACAGGGGTACAAGCCACGTAAATATTTTCATGTTACAATTTGGAAGCTAAAAGAGCTCCTTTGTTTATATTAAAACGATTTTATAAATCATGAGTCATGAAGTAAATTAAATACCAGAGACTGCTTAGTAGTACTAGCCCGAGAACTGGGAAGCTCATAAGCTTCATTTCAGAGATCTTGTTGCGCAAGACCAACTGGCACTTCAGGAGTGCGCCGAGGGTGCACTGTTACTTTTAGATTGATTGATTAAATGATTTATTGCCACATGTACCAAAGTACAGTGAAAAGCTTTGTTTATGAGCAGTACAGGCAGATGACATTTCAACGAAAGCATCACCTACTCAGCTCATTACTATTTGAAAAGTAACAAAGTACTCTTTGGACATCTTGACCTATTTGACATCTTTCGAATATCAGATTATTTGGTCACTTAATCACACTGTTATTTGCAGATACTTCAAATTTCTATTGCATGTGCCCACATTACAACAGCGGCCATAAAAAGTAACCCATTGGTTGTGAAACACTAAAGTATTGAATGAGGAAGTCAGACATTCAAAAATATTATAACACCTGTGTTGAACCTACCCTCCTCGCACAGAGGTAGGGACACTGACTGTGCAACAAGACTCCCCACAAGAAAGTTACAAACTTTAGTTTATAAAAAGGTTATATATAGTTATGAATGCAATGGAAGGGGTGCAGTGATAAATCAAATCCCACCACTCCACCAATTGTGCCATTAATATTAACATGCTAACGCAATTACCAAAATTGCCTATCACTTTCATTCTGGACAGCAATCCAAAAAAAAAGTTCAACTTTTATAATAATAAACAGATTTAGTTTATTAAAGTATTCATGAAGCCAGGAGACAAACACTGGACAATGTCTGAGCTATGATCCAGAATTAAAACTATATCCCCTAATCCCAAACACAACACAAAAAAAAAAAAAGAGACTTTTGTTAGGAAAAAGGCATAAGCAAAAAAATCTGTCCATAGGGTCTGGAAACAAAGGATAAGACGTGATGACTTATCCACTGAATTTCCTGTTGATGAAGCTGAACTGCACACAGCCATAATTGATGGTTGAACTGGGTCTAAATCCTGGAATTACGTCCATAACAACATGCAGGTCTACTTACAGAACATGGACTGCAGCAGTTAATGAGGTAGCTCACCACCAGTTTCACAAGGGTTAGTGATAGGCAACAAATTCTGGTCTAGCCAATAAAATCCTACATCCCATGAATAGGAACGTAAGGCTGAGAAAGATTCTTGATTGATGTGGGACTACACAGAAAAGTGGACGCAAAGCAACAATCAGGATGGACATGATCTTATGAAATGGTGAAGGCAACTTGTGGGGCTGCATGGTTTAATCCTGTTCTAGTTTTTATATATGAAAAGAAATGAAAAAGCAACAGAGCTTTGTGAAGAACACATTAGTGTTTTCAGTATTTCCTTTTGTATTCAAAATATGATATGCTTAACATTTTATATATGTACTGTCAAAGTGTTATTAAAAGTCAAAGTAATGCAGCTTGTAACTACGTCGACCAGGATATTTGCTGTCATGCTACATTAAATTCATTTGTTTGTCATATTCACACTTCCAGTTTAGCTTATTCCTACTCGATGTCCATCGCCTAACTACATGTTAGTCAACCACCTTTTCTGCAGCCCTGTATTTGAACCTCCAGAAGACGGCTATACTCTGCTTAAAAGACTAAAATACACAGACTTTTTTCCTTTTCTGAAACACATCTTATCTTGCAACTTCAAGTACTTCCATTCGTCTCATACATATACAAAATTTTAGCTCAAGATTTAGCATCCACATTTCAAAATGTCAATATTTCCTCCAACTGATCTTGACTTATCATCCAGGTTTCTGAGACATACAAGGAAATGGATAAAATGTAGCAATGTACATGGTACAAGCTTGTGTTTTATTGTTAAAATATTTTCAACCTCTGAAAATCACCTCCATCTTTATCTTTCTGCTAATTCCAGCATCATAGCTAGCATCTTCGATTACCATTTGCCATAAAGTAGACAAACATACTTATTAGTTCCAGTGTGATACTATCCATCTAAATCTACGCTGTCTAGTTTCTGCTCATATTCCTAAATTACCATTGTTCTTTTTGGTGTTGACACTGAACCAACATACTAAGCGTTTAGATTTTAACTTTGCCCAAGAAATTATTGGGTCCTCTTCTTATTCTGCTATTTTGGTATGTACTTGGTGTCCAATTTTCACTTCTAGAAGTACAGCCAATTTTCTGAAAGTTTATTCTATTTACAGATTGAATAATTTTGATGTGAATATACAGGTTAGCTGTACTCCTTTCTTCACTTTAAACATCTGATTATCTATCATCTAGTCCATTGTTCACTATTTAGTCCAACAATGGACTCTGGATGAACGCTCCATTTTTACCATCATTGTCATTTCGGTAAGCATTTCATGCTAAACTGGAAGTGACAGCTAAGATGTTAGCTAAGGATTATTTCATATGTGGAACATTTTGATTGAACTTGGGCAATAATTTAGAATATTATTTGGAAAAATCGGAGCATCCACATTAAATTAAGCTGGCAAGGCAGTGCTACATTAAAAAGTGTCGTTTAACATCACGTCTCAATGTTTAAATAAACACTTGACGTACATCAGAAAACTTGTCCTACGCACAGCAATAAAGCAGCTCAAGGCACACTGATGTTTACCAATTGACAATCATAGGCTGACTTCACATTAATATCAAAGTGCAAGAGACGAAACAAAACAAGAAAATTAATTTCAAAGGTTCTTCCTTGCAGAATTGAAATGCTTCAAGTTCTTTACAACAAAGTACATTTCTATAGCACGTTTAGTGTGGAACATTTCACTAAGCAGAAGAGAGTTATTTAATTAGAACATACATGACTTGAAGGAAGAGATATTAAGGTAATTGAAAGCTTGGTCTTAAATGAGAAAAGGAGATAGGGACAGGTTAGTTTAGAGAAGGAATTCCAGGCCATGGCTAAGGGAGAAAGACAGTGGAAAACAGGCTGACTACAACGGTAGTGTGAAGTGAGTGAGGAAATTGAGCAGAGGCTAGAATTGGATAAATACAACTCTTGAGTTTGTTACCCAAGTTAGGTAGGAACATGACTGTAAGCAAAAGGGTATAAGCATGAAGATACTAATTTTAACTGAAAACGCAATTGGAGGTGTTGAAGAATTAGAAGCTCAAATACATCGAAGATAGATAATGACAGAACTAGATCCACAATAGGATTACAGGAGATTATGAATTAACATTAAGAAATATACGGGAAGTTGAATAAAAAAGAGCATCAAAATGGTAACGTCCTGAATTGACAAAGGCTTGATGGAATGTTTCAACAGAAGAAAATCAAACAATTTGCTTTTTAGATTTACACAAGCAAATGCTCAATATACATATTTGCATGTTAAAGATATTAGAAGTAAGTCCTACAACACTTTCTTATAAACATCCAGCTGGAAAGGTATCCTATCCACATTTTGTGAGAAGAATACTTTCAAAAGGAAAAAAAAAAAAAAACTTACCTCCATAAAATAGACAAATGTACAAAATAAAAAGACTAAAAACTATCCAGATCTGACAGAAAACATATCAGGTAGTCACTGAGTACATAGACCAGGTATGAGCAACTAAGAGCCGAGGGCCACTGCCAGTGATGAAAGATTTGTATTCTGCCCCCCAAGCTTCAACACACTGCACATCAAGACTTGTAGACTACCACGTGCCCTACTCCCAGAGTAAGCTCAGCATTGTGAGCTAGAGCTCCCAGCAGACCCTGTGTCACCAATCCTCAATGACAGGGCTGCAAATGGCCACAGGAATTTTGATGGGAATTTTTGCAAGTAGAAAGATGCATCAGTTACTATTAACCAGAACATCACAGTTTTCTCGCACATACCTTCTAGGAGCAATAAATCATGGTCCGCATTCTGTTCTTTTTGCAGGAAACTACCCATAAACCTTCACAGTCAAGTCAGCAACCCTCCCAGATGGCTTTTGACTCATGAGCGGTCTCCCAAGACAATGCTACCAGCAAGCCTTGAGAGAGAATTTAGGGCATTTAAAAACTCGTCTTTGTTTTAATTTTGTTTGACCTCTTGTTTTCGCGTGTTCAGAGTATCTGCATTGTGGGACAGTGCTTTGGAGGTCAGATGTTTTTGGTGCTACTGGAATTACTAATGATTTAAAAAGCTAATTTACAGATTTAAAATGTAAAGTAGTGACTAACATGAACACTACCAAAACTGTTTATTGCACTGCGCACAAAGTTCGATAATAAAACTTGTATTCTGATATTAAGAATAACATTGTGCCAAAATCAACCAAATCATGTAATTTCTAACAAGCCACTGTCAACTGTAATACTTTAAGTGTTAATTTTGAAACAAAATGCAGTTGGTCTCTGCACCAAAATGAATTGCGTTTCTTGATCATTTATGGTTTGCCACAACTTTCATACTCACGTTGCACAAGATAAAATAGAAGATTTTAAAAATGAATATATCATAAATGAAAAGTCCTGTAAAATTCAAAACAATGAACTAAAGTATTACTCAATTCTTGTCAGATTAAATTAGGTTCTGCAAGCACCAGCGTTTGCTGCCCAACCTCCTAGAAACCAATATCCAAATATCTTTTAAATCTTGTAATTGTACTTGATTCCACCATTTCCTCAGGAAGTTCACTCCACATGCGAACCACTGTTTAAAACCATCTTCCCATGAGAATCCCAACAAGAATGAAAAAACTCAAAGCACAGATACAGAAGGCTCTACAGAATTTGCATTGTAATTCTTAGCATCACTGGCAGTGTAAAAAGTCAATCATGATATGCATTCTCTTTTAAGATCAGAATAAAAAGGTTAAACTGAGACAATCGTTGTCAGTTTATAATTGCTGCCATCCACATTTTATTAGAATTGAGCTGCAAAAGATGAAGATAATTACCAGTGTTAGTTCACCTCAGCAGTACCACACTCAACTCAATCAGAACAACATTTAACCCCAAATTTCGGATTGAGCAAAATGTCAGGTGATGCTTCAGTGCAGTGCAGAGTAAATGTGAAGCACAAATGATCGGATAAGAGGTTAATTTAGGCCTCTCTCATTGTTCAAGTGGATAAAAAAAAACAGGTCTCCCAGGGGCTCGGCCAAATTCCTTTCCCACCCCAGCAAAAACACTAATTGATCATTAATCTCATGAAAAATCAAGTCTAGATAAAAAGCGAACAAATGAACAATGTAAAAACATTTAAAAAAAACAAAATTTTTCTTTTGCATTTCTCCCTGGTGTGACGGTTCCGGTTTTAAAACACTGAATGCAATTTCATCATATTTTTTAAACCAAAAGAGAGATCACCCATAGTCTGTAATACAATAATGAATTGCCACACTGACTGCGGATCCATTTAGGCACATCATGCTATATTTTTTAATCTGGATGCAAACCAAAAGTAATTGCATTTGAAGTCAAAATAATAGTCACTACCAGTGCATAAGAAATAGGAACACAGTAGGTTGGCCCCTCAACCCTGTTCCACCATTCAATAGGATCACGACGATCTGACATCCCTCACATCCACTTTTATGCTTTTTTGCCATTTTGCTTAATTTCCTTACTGATCTCAGTATCTCTCAGCCTTAAATATACACAAGGTCTCTGTCCTACAGCTGTGTGGCAAGGAGTTTCAAAGACAGTCAACCCTCAGAAGAAATTCCTCCTCATTTCAGTCTTAAATTTGCACCTCTTAATTCTGAGACTATGGTCTCTAATCCCAGATTCTCCCATGAGGGGAAACTTCCTCTCAACGTTTACCTTGTCAATCCCCTTAAGAATCCTATGTTTCAATGAGATCACCTCTCATTCTTCTAAATTCCAATGAGTACAGTTCCAACCTGTTTAACCTTCAAATGACATCCAATGTGATCAGCTTTTAACCAGAGCAGTGTTAGATGGAACAGTTTCCAGAGTTTATTTAAATCTCTACATTATCAAAACAGTAAAAGCGCTATGAGAGGAGCATGGAGAGGAATTAACCTGCTATGATGGAGTCATGCTGAGGAACAGGGAGAGAACAGAGGAAAAGGCATTGTTCAAATCACAAATTTAAATTCATGACCTGTAATATCTGATGATTAACTTGGAAATAGTAATATGTTAGCAGATTCCAATCAGCATATTTCATTGAACAGTAAATGGTGAAACTCAGCAGGTCTGGCAAAATCTGTGGGGAAAAAAGCAGAGTTAATGTTTTGGAATCCAATGACACTTGATCAGAACTGATGGAGATAATAACTGATGCTACCACACCTGCTGAGTTTTGCAAACAATTTCTGTTTTTGTTTCAGATCTCCAGCATCCTCAGCTCTTTGTTTTATTCTATTTTAAACTATTTTAGAAACTTTTAGATACATGCATACAAAAAAAGTGAAAATTGAATTGTATTATTTGCTGCCTTAAATAGGCAAATAAGGATGGTGTTCAGAAAAATAACTAGTCAGCAAAACAACTATTAAAACAAAGGATTACACTGCATTGTCTGCCTGTGGTTCTTCACCTTTGTTCTAGTTGATGTTCAATTTACATTCTCACAATGAGTCATCAGGGAACTTCGTTAACTCCTGGATGAGTGTTTTTCCACGTCTGGCAATGACTCTAATCCATGCAGAGCTGGCAGTGGCATAGGCAGACTAGTAGTAACTGTTTTTACCTTCTTGTGCAGTTGCAGATCAAACTTTTATTTTACGTCCAGAAGTGGCGGCCTTTACAGGGTTTTCCTCAAACTTACTGGATCATAATTAGACAATGGCAAAGCTGACCTACTCTACTATTATCAAAATTAAACGACACATTAAAAATAGGTTGCCTGCAATGTCTGAAGACACTGTCAGTCAATGAATTTATTAAAGCAGTGTATGAACAAAGAGAAAGAAAACAAGTATCAGGATGTGACAAAATTACCAGAAATGCCCAAATAGTCATGCAAATCATCTCAAAAGGTTGCTCAAAATTTTGAAAATGAGAGTTTAGTCATTCAATATAAAATTACATCTTCCTTACCCCCTGAAGTCCTTGGAACTGGATTGTTGGTTGAGGGATAGATGAATTCTGAAAAGAAAGCACAATAATTGCAAAATTGGAACATTTATAACAGATAAAGTGCATGTGTTACAAGATACCAACAACTGGTCTTAAACATTACCTTTAACCTCAAGACAATTTTTGGCATCAATGCAATAAAGAACATTAGGAAGGGCAACAAACAGGTTAGTCAACAAGGTAGTTTTATGGAATGTCATCAAAAGGAAGAGAAATCAGGGAGAGGCCAGGACTGGTGGAGGTTTTTTTTAAATTCGCTCATGGGAATGTAGGTGTTGCTGATTGGGGTTATTGTCCATCTCTAGTTGCCCTTGAGAAGGCAGTGACAAGCTGCCTTCTTGGACCACATACTGTTCGGGAGAGTGTGCCAAGATTTTGACTCAATGACACAGAAGGAACAGCAATATATTCCCAAATCAGATTGACAGTGGCTTGGTGGGGAGCTTGCATGTGGTGGTGTTCCATATTTCCATGCTCTTGACCTTCTTCATGGAAGTTGTCACGGGTTTGTACGGTACTGGTTAAGGCATCTTGGGGAATTTCTGCTGTGCATCCTCCACATGATACATACTGCTGCTACTGAACCGGTGGTGGAAGGAACAAATGTTTGTTGATGACAGCCAATCAAGTGGGCTACTTTGTCTTGGATGGCAAGCTAGAGCTGTACCTAGGTAAGTGGGGAGTATTCCATCACAATTATGACGTACGCCTTGCAGGATGGCGGACAGGCTTTGGGGAGTCAGGAAGTCAGTTATACTCTCTGGGATTCCTAGCCTCTGAATTGCTCATTGTCACAGCCTTTATATGGTTAGTCCAGTTCAGTTCTGGTCAATACAACCCCAGGACATTGATCCTGGGAGATCCAGTGGTGGTAATACCATTGGATATAAATGCATGACAGTTTGATTTTCTCTTGTTGGAAATGGTCATTGCCTGGCATCTGTGTGGCAGAAGTGCAGCAGCCTGGAGGATTTTAGAGAGGTAGAAGGTCATGGAGATTCAAGACCATTTACAAGACTAGATATGGAGGAAAGATTTGATCAGGCTAGAATTATTTGCTTTAAATCAAAAGCAGCAAGAGGTAGAGATAGTAATCAGCTGTTCAAGCATTCAGCACTTAGAGCCAGTATGAAAGTTTAAGTTAAACATTCTTTACATGACCAAACATTGAACAGTTTACATTTGTTTTGCCACCAGTATATTTAAGTGATCGAATTCCTCAGGCTTAATTCTGCACAAAATTAACTTGTTACCTTAAACCAGCCCAGGAAGACTGCTTTAATTTACTTAATCAGGTTGTGAAATTCAGTTTACACTCTGACAAGTAAAAATTGACTTGCAGATACACAGCCTAAAGGAGGGCATAGACAAACAAACTCAAACAGGTTTAAAGTCAATTGATTCAAGTACTTTAAAAATTACATACAAAAAAAACACATTAGCCTCCAAAAGGTTATACTGACCTCAGCTTTCAACACTTTGCATGCATCATATATTATTAACAACTTACCATGTTTGCCCACGTCCTTTCTGAGAAGGGTTCCTTCTGTCTTAAGTTGATTATTTTCCTTTCCAGTTAGTTGGTCCCAAAATTATGTTAGTTAGAAAACAAACCTTTTGAAGCTTCCTTACAAGCGTTGGGCCTTAAAGATATAGCCTTAAGTATATTTAATGTATATACTTAAAGATATAAATAATAATCACACAGAGCCCTATTCCTAGCTTAAGTCCTATTTTGATATTTGACATTGCTTTTTGTTTCATTTTACCAAGAGCTGTTGGGTGGTAACTGATGTATCATATCAGCTCAACAGTTTCAGAATCACCAAAAGTACTACATAATAAAGTTCATTTTGTTCTTTCCTCATTAACTGAAGATATCATTAATGAAAGCAATGCCAACAAGGTCAAATTTTTTTTCCGTTCAACCCAGTCTCCGTCACACTCTTCACCAAAAAAATAGTTTGCAATATTTTACCTAACACAACCAAACATTACATTTTGTTTTATTACTTCTGGTGTGAAAAACAGAAAACCAGGGTGATTGTGATACAGTACTTGCACCTTTGGAAAAAGGATTTTCAAATCAGCAGCCTTTGTTCTCCAGCATCTACTATTCCTCTTGCACCTTTCTACACGTGCTTGGTCTAATTCAGTTTTCATCTCCATCCCTCAAATTCAGAGCATGATTTAATTACCAAACGACTAATTTCACTATTCTCCTCATTCAGCAAACGAACGCCCTTGGATGGAGCCTAAAGGGCATAAATGGCAAACAAAAAACCTTGAATATTCAAATATTTCAAAACAGAGGTAAGAAACAAGATGTGTCTAAATCACATTAGACAAATGTTTATAACCACTTCAATTGTCTAAGTAATGCCACCATTCATTAGAAATGTTTGTTGATGATTATACAATGCTCAGGATCAATGTGCAACTCCTCAGATATTGAAGTCATATGTGCCCACATGCAGCAAGACCAGGAAAACACCCAAGATTGGACGTGTAAATTGCAATGAATATCTGTGCCACAATTTCTGGGCCATTTCCAAGAAGAGAATCTAACCATCTTCTCTTGATATTCAACGAATACTTGAAGTCTTACACCAAGCATCCTAGGGATTATCATGACCAGAACTCGAACTGAAACTGAAACTAGTACTGAGGCTACAAGATAGGCCAGAGGCTGGGAATTCGGTCATGGTGTACTCATTTCTTGATTCCTTAAAACTTGTCCATTATCCACAAAAGGTAGAAGTCAGAGGTCTGATGGAATATTCTCCACTTGCCTGGACGGGTGCAATTCCAACAACACTCATCTCAATTGTAAGAATGCTGCATTCTGCTTGATGGGCACAGGAGCCACCACCTTTACCATTCACTCCCTCCATCACCAATACAGAGTGGTTGCAGCATACACCATAAAAGAAAGTGTACCGCAGCAGCTATCAACGTTCCTTTGGTAGCATCTTCCAAACTTGTGTTTGACCAGGTGACAGTTCACATCATTAGCAATCTCCCCTCTAAGTCACACTATCATCCTGACTTGAAACTACATCATTCACTCATGGCAGTTGGTCAAAATCCTCAGACTCCTCCTTTATACCATAAAAGTGTTCCTGAATCAGAGATTGCAACAGTTCAGGAAGTTCAAGGTCAATTTAGGAAGGTTGTGGCATGCTGGTAATGGCATCGGACAAGTAATGCAGAACCTTAACTTAAATTCCGGAGACATGGATCAAATTCAACCGTCACAAGTGGTAAAACTTAAAATTTTGTTAAGAAAACCTGCAGTAAGAAGACTGCCAAATAGCAACCATTGTTATAAAAACTTATCTGGTACACTAATATACTTAGGAAAGGAACATTTCCATCTTTATCTAGTCTGGCCTATACAACTCCAGATCCACACCAATGTGGCTGATTCTTAACCGATCTTGGAGCAATTAAGGATGGGAAATGCATGCTGACCTGGCCACTGATGCTTATATCTCAAACAAATTTAGAAAAAAATTGGGGTAGGCAACAAATGTTAGCCTTGCTAGAGAAATTCACTGCTCATGAAAGTTTAAAAGAGACAAAGCATTGCATGAGACAGTCTATTATGTGGTTCCACGCACATTAAAATCTGTCACAAACGCAGGAGAAGGTCAGTCTTAATCTTGCCATTGGACAAGATTCTCAAATCAGACGCACTATTTGACACACAAATCACTGATATTTCAAGTTAAAAGCTAGTTCTTAAAACAGAAGGTATGATAGTTGGAGCCGCAGGCAGAATGGTAGACTCAATGTTTAATAATGTACTTTGTCTATAGCATGTCTATTTTGACATTCTGCTTTGTGCATTCATCATTTGTTTAGAAATATTCTGTCTAACCTTAATCAGATTCACATAAATAAATCCAGTTTATTAGCTAGAATTAATATTTCAAAAACTGTGTGAAGTGCTACAAGTTACTGACCATAAAACTTTCTGTAATAAGAGACGAGACAGTGGAATCAAACTGTATTTTAATTGAAATTTTTAAATGAAAGAATTCGAGCATATGAATGACATTTCGAAAGCAACTTCAAGAAACTAAAGCTCAAGTATATGCTGGCCTCAAAAACTGGGCCAACTGCCATTAGAAATTAAGATATCTGAGCAGAACAGTGTGTTCTTACAAAACTAGACAATTGGTGAAGTCAAGCAAATAATTTCTATTGGTGACCTTTACATAATAGACTATGAAGAACCAACTGTTAACAGCTATAAACATCACAATTCTCTTTTATAACTGGCCAGTTGGTAGTAGAAATAATTGTCCAGGCTGATTAGTTTGCTGTACCAATCAAGCACAATTATGAAGGTCTGTGTGTGTTTTGGAATAAAGCAGTTGCAATAGTCAACAGCATCCGACACTTTTGCATGTGAATTTGTTTAAAACAAGTCTTTACGTGCCATCTTAAACTAAATCACACTGGTGCACGCGTTTAGGATTTATGATCCAATCAGGCAACTTCTCAAACATCAACCTTTCAAAACTTTAGGCTCAATTCTAAATAGACAAGTGAATTCCAATTACTGGTACTAAAACAAAGAACTAATCTTGAAATTGTGAGATAGTAAGAACTGCCGATGTTGGAGTCAGAGATAACAGTGTGGAGCTGGAAGAACTCAGCAGGCCAGTTTCTGAAGGAGGGTCCTAACCCAAAATGTCAACTCTGCTACTCCTCTGATGCTGCCTGGCCTGCTGTGTTACTCCAGCTCCACATTGTGTTATCTTGAAACTGTGGTCTAAATTACAGAATTTACAAGTGGACAGATCATAAATTTTACTTCAGATACTGCAAAAAGTGAGTATTTTGGCTGTTCAAAGATTTGCTGAAATTCTTGCACAAAATCACCTCAAGAATATAAACATCTACACAAGTAGGCTATTTTGCCCCTTTAATCTGCTCTGTTATTCATGATGATTAAAGCTGATCTGGCAGTAGCCATAACTCCACTTTCTACCTTTCCTATTCACCATAACCTTAGACTCCCTTTTAATCAAGAAAATATCTAGTTCAACCTTAATTATATTAAATGATCCAGCATCCACTGCTTGCCAGGGAAAGAAATCCAAAGACCAAAGAGTCCCATGAAGAAATTCCTCATCACCAATTTAAATGGGAAGCCGCTTTTTTTGAAACAGTGGCCTCTGGTTCTACATGCCTCCACATGCAGCAGTATCCTATAGCAGCTGGTCTGTAAATTCCCCTCAATTTCAACACAATCACGTCTCACTTGTTTTAATTCCAAGAAGCATAGGCTAAACCTGCTCAAATTTCCTCATAGGACAGCCTCTTCAGCCAGGAAGCAACTTCCTCTGACTTATTAAAGAAACATACTTGTTTGGAAGCAAAGTAAAGAAACTGTACACGAGTACTTAAGTGTGGTCTCACCAATGCACCCAGGTTCTAGCAAGACATTTTTATACACCATTTCCATCAAAAGCCAAGACTCCATTTGTCTCTCTAATTATTTGCTCTAACTGCATTTTGTAAATCAACCACAACACCACCTAAAACGTATTCTGAAATCTTAAAATCATATTCTGCGTTTCTATTCTTCCTAGTGGCAACGAAGTATCTCACATTTTCCCCCACCTTCTTGACGTGCTTTTTTTTCCAGCTTATTCACTTAACCAAACTACATCTCTTTGCAAAAACTTTGTATCCTCTTCAAAGCTTGCTTTCCTACCTACTTTGCCAATGCTAGCAAGTTGGGTACTGAATAACTGGTTCTTTCATCCAAAACATTGATACAGATTGCAAATAGTGCAGGTCCTGCCACCAATCCATGTGACATCATGAGCTACAGCTTGCCACACTGAAAAATGAGCCATATACCACAGCGCTCTGCTTCCTTTTAGTCAGTCCGTCTTACACATCAATTATCACACCACCATGTTTTAGTTTAAGCAAAAGAATCCCTATATTACAGATAGAGGCCACTCAGCCCATCAAGACTGCACCAACCCTCCAAACAGTATCCCACCCAGAGGCCCCGACCCTATATCCTAACTCTATCACATTCACCATGGCTAATTAACCAAAGCTGCACTTCCATGGACATTACAGGGCAATTTAACATGACCAATTCAGTTAACCTGTGTACCTTTGGACTATGGGAGGAAACTGGCGCACCCGATGGAAACCCACATAGACACAAAGAAAACGTGCAAACTCCAGACAGACACAAGGCTGGAACTGAACCTGTGTCTCAGCACAATGAGGCAGTGCTAACTACTAGGAATTGGGAACCTTCCATCTGGCACCTTACCAAATGTTTTTGGAAATTCAAATACACTGCATCAACTGTTTCCCCTTTATCTATGCCGCTTCAAAATTTTCAAAGAACTCAAATTTGTTCAAAGACAACAAGAACTGCACATGCTGGAGTCAGGGATAACAGTGTGGAGCTGGAGGAACTCAGCAGGCCAGGCAGTAGAGGAGCAGGAAAGTTGACATTTTAGGTTGACATCCTTCTTCAGAAATGGGAAGGGGGAAGGGAGCTCAGAAATAGAGAAGAGGGGTGGGTCTGGGGAAGGTAGGTGATAGGTGAATGCAGATGGGGAGTGGTGGGAAATTGGTCAGGCAGACAAGTTGGAGACAAAATGGACAGGTTGGGTCAGGCCAAGGAGGCGGGGAAAAGGGGGAGGGTTCGTCATGGGATGAGGACAGGGATGGGGAGGTGTAGGACTTCCTGCGGTTGCTGGGAAAGGAGCCGGGGTTAGTGGAGAGTGTAAAGCAGACAAGGGAATCGCAGAGTGAGCAGCCCCTATGAAAAACAGATAGGGGTGTAGAGGGAAATATCTCATTGGTGGTGGGGTCAGACTGTAGGTGGCAGAGAATGATATGCTGGATGTGGAGGTTGGTGGGCAGGTATGAGGGGACCAGGGGGATTGTGTCTTTATTTTTGTGGTGGTGGTGGTGGAGGAGTTTGAGGGCAGAACTGCGGGAAACGCAAGAGATGCGGTTGAGGGCACTCCTGATCACTGGAGGGGGAAATTATGATCCTTGAAATAGAAGGACATCTGAGATGTCCAGGAATGGAATGCTCCCATCTTGGGAGCAGATGTGGCAGAGGCAGGGCTCACATTCTTGCAGGAAGGTGGGTGAGAGGCGGTGTAGTCCGGGTAGCCGCCCTCTTCCTCCTCTACATTGATGACTGTATCGGCGCTGCCTCATGCTCCCACGAGGAGCTTGAACAGTTCATCAACTTTATTAACACCTTGCAACCCAACCTCAAATTCACCTTGACCATCTCCAACACCTCCCTCCCCTTCCTGGGGATCTCTATCTCCATCCTCAACATATCTATTTCAAGCCCAACAACTGCCATAGCTACCTGGACTACACCTCCTCTCATAGCAAGGACATATTCTAGTGAGGAAGAAGATTCTTCAAAGGTTAATAAGGATGTTAAGGACAGCATCAGATTAAAAAAAATACAATGTGACAAAGATTAGTGTAAACCAGAGGGTTGGGAAAGTTTTAAAAACTGAAAGACAACCAAAGTGGGAGAAAATAAATTATGAAGATAAACCTGCAAGTAATATCAAGATGGACAGCAAGAGTTTAACTGCAAAAGAGGAGAGAAGCCAAAGTGAACACAGGCCCATTAGAGAATGAGGCTGAAATAATAATAATGGCAAATCAGGAAGTGGCAGAAAAGGTGAACAGTATTACGCAGATTTCACAGAAGACGCTAATAGCATTTCAAAATTACTAAATAATCACGGGACATAAGGAAGCGAGGGAATAAATACAAAAGCTATCACTGCAGAAAATTTGCTACGGAAATAATGGAGCTAAAGACTGAGAGTCCCCCAGATCTAGGCATGCATCCTAGGATATCAAGGGAAATGCTACAGACAGTGTTTGCAGCAGTAGTAATCTTCCAAGAATCCTGGCAAGGTTGGAAAACTGCAGATGTAGCACCTTTGTTAAAAGCAGCTAACCACAGCCCAGTTAGCTTAACGTCTGTCATTGAGAAAATATTACCAAGTCTACAATAAAGGATGTAAAAGCAGAACATTTACATATACATAGAAAAATATCTTTAACTAGAGAGTGTGGTGAACCTGTGGAATTCTCAAAAAAAACAGGAACAGTTAGTTGATTAGTCATGATTATATTAAATGATGGAGCAGGCTTGAGGGCCAAATGGCCTTCACCCGCCATGATTCCATGTTCCCATGAGTCAGCATGACATCATGTATCTTAGAATCCCTAAAGTGGAAACAGGCCATTCAGCCCAACAAGTACACACCAACCCTCTGAAGAGCACCCACCCAGACTCCTCCTCTTATCCTTTCCCAGTAACCCTGTATTTCCCATGGCTAATGCACCTAACTTCTGCATCCCTGAATACTATGGGCAATTTTAGCATGGCCAATTCACCTAACCTACACATCTTTGCACTGTAGGAGGAAACCAGAGCACCTGGCAGAGGAGAGGATGTGCAAACTCCACACAGACAGTCACCCGAGGATGGAATCGAACCCGGGTCCCTACTGTCGAGGGAGAAGTGCTAATCACTATGCCACCATGCCGCCTCAAATTTGCTACAACTCTTTGAAGTGATAACAAGCAAGATAGATAAGGCAAAGCAGTGGATGTCATCAAGATGCTCTAGCAAAGCTAGAGTCAATAGGAGTTAGGAAAAATTCTTCACTGATTGGAGTCATACCTAGCAGCTAGTTGAAGTTAGTCATTTCAGTTCTTCAGGGAAGTGCCCTCAGACCAGCTACCTTCAGCTACTTCTTCAATGACCCACTGTCCTTTGCAAGGTCAGAAGTGAGGATGTTCACTGATATTCACACACAACATTCATCATCTTTCATGACTCTTCAGATACTGAAACAGTCTACATCCAAAGGAAGCAAGGCCAGAATAATATCCAGGCAAGCAACAACCATGCCACACAAGTGCCAAGCCATGATCATTTCCAAAAGAACTTCACTACCACCCCTCAGCTGTCAATGCCAATACCATGCTGAAATATCAACCTCCTGGGTTGCTATCGACCAGAAAGAGATCTGGGCCAGCCATACAAAAGTCAGAGGCAAGGAATTCTACAGTGAATAACTCACTTCTCATCTTCCATTCTACAAAGCATGTCAAGAGTTCTATAGGTCAAGAGAGTGTGATGTAACATGCACCACTTGCCTGGACTGGTACTACTTCAACAAAAGAAGCCTGACACTGACAAGGACAAAGCAGCCCCCTTGACTGTACCATATACACTATCAACATTCACTCCTTTCACCACCTACATAGTGACAACAAGATCTGCCATCTACAAGATTGTAACTCACCATGGCTCTTTTGACAGCATATTACAAACACACAACTTATGCCTCTAAAATTGAGGAGGGCAGAAGACGGATGTGAACAACACCACCTGTAAATTTCCCTCAAATCACTGACTTGGAATTACATCACTTTCTTCACTATCACTAGGTCAAAATCTTGAAACGGCCTTCCTTTCAGCACCAAGAATGGCCCTACACTTGAAGGACTGCAACAGTTCAAGGTAGCTGCTCACCACTATCTTCTCCAATGCAACTAGTCTCAGCAATGAATACTGCCCTAGCCAGCAATGCTGATGTTCCACAAATAAATTTTCAAAAAAATGCAATTTTTCATCTGGACTCCCCGAAATTAAAATTCAAAAAATGTTTGCTGAGGAATTGAGGAATTCATGTTTGGGTTTTTAAGATTAGAATTTTCCTAATCCAGAAATGAGATCAGATGCAACAGATCTCTTTGGTACTCACACCGCTAAATGGCACACCATTTACCATACAGTGCAATGTTATGACCTCTTAAGCAAAGTGACTAAAAATAGTTTTACATACTCGTGGTGTATATTCTGGCAATGATTACATCCCTATTACTGTACAAAGCTCTAAAAATCATGACAAGGATGGTATTAATTCCCAAGTATCAGAAAGATAAGAGACTTGAGAAACAACTGTGCTAAATTCAATTTACACTGCTGATATTTAACAGCAGAAACGGTCTTCAATTTGAAAGACTCCTTGACAAATGCTCAATGTGTCATATTAATGCAAATCTGGATTTTCACCAGTTAAATAAGATAAATTGATAGGAGCATAGAAAATATCAGTAAAAATACGGGAAGGCAGAAAGTAATGAGTAAACTTTAAAAGAAAAAACCTCAAACTCAGTTGAGAAAAGCCCAGATTCAATTATAGCTTCATGTTACATGATCTGTAGCATGCATATGAAGGAAGAAGTAAAGCAAAGATTTATGTCAGTAATTGGACAAGTGCCACTGAAACACACTCATGAGAAGCTCTTTCTCTGCCTGATGATCTTTTGCAACTATCATATGAACTTGATGTTGAATTCTTTTTGCATACTAAAGGCCAATACTCTCTAGCAACAAAAGCAACATCTGCAGAGGACAGAATATCACCTAAATCAGTTTAAATATAGAAACCTCCACCTGCTGCCATTCTTCAGTGCCTACCTCTTCCACTGCTGGAGATAAGAGGGTGCCACGGAACACACGATACCAACAAAATCACATTAAATAAGAACAAGGTGATTCCGGGCATTACTACTAGAGGACAATTCACTCTTCAGCAAGGTCTTTTGTCAGAGTTATTAGAATAAGACCTGTCGGCTAGCCAACAAAACATACCTGAAGGCACAAGTTGGCTTCAGAATATGTAGAGCTGATCATCTCCCTGCGTCAGCTTCAAGACAATTGCAGAGACCAAACAACTATCTAGAGAAAAACTGAAAGAACTGCAGATGCTGTAAATCAGGAACAAAAACAAAAGTTGCTGGAAAAGCTCAGCAGGTCTGGGAGCATCTGTGAAGAAAAAAAATGAGAATTAACATTTCAGGTCTGGTGACCCTTCCTCAGAATTCTACCTAGAGGTCTTTTGTAGACTTCTCAAAAGCATTTGACACCACCAGGACCTGAATAGAGCAATGTGGACTGTTGCCTCATCTTTGTAACATCATATGGTCATTCAGTTCAGCAGGTACACCTCTGACAGTTTTCAGATCAAGAGTTGGGTGCAATAAGAGCTGCATCCTAGCACCTACCCTCTTTGGTTGATTTTTCTCAGGCTTCAATCTATGCTTTTCCAGGTGGTATGACCACACTAGGCATGTGCATACAGTGGCCCATGAACAATGATTTTGTGTAGCTCATTTGGTACGTTTGGAGACAGATCTACAGCATAGAAAAAAGCCCTTTGGTCCATTGTATCAGTGCCTGTCAAAAACAACCAAATTATTCTAGTTCTATTTTCCAGCACTTGGCCCATTACCTTGTATGCCTTAAAACCACAAGCGCACATCTAAATTCTTCTTAAAAGCTGAGTGTTTCTGCCTCTACCACCCTTACGGCAAGTTCCAGATTCCCAAAACCCTCTAGGTGAAAGGTTTTTCCTCTCATTGTCTCTAAACTTTCTGCCCTTTATCTTAAAGGCACGCTCCCAGTCACTGACTCCCCGCATGAAAGAGAAAAAGTCTGTGTACAAAAATTAACTAACAGCAAAGCTTGAATTTGTTCAAGACAATAAGCTGGGTTGTTGTAAAACTACTGTCGAGTGCTAACAAGTAAAAGGGTGATTATTACTAGCTAAAACATAGATACAAAAATCAAAAGGTATACATAAAGGATGCTTATAAAATTTGAGATAGCAAGAATTGCAGATGCTGGAGTCAGAGATAAAGTGCGGAGCTGGAAGAACACAGCAGGCCAGGTGGCATCAGAGACACAGGAAAGCTGATGTTTTGGTCAGGATCTGATGCCACCTGGCCTATTATGTTCTTCCAGCTCCACACTTTTTTATCTTATAAAATTTATACCCAGTTGAGATTGTTGTATGCTCGTTGCTTGTTTGAAGGCTTTTGTTCCCAAGGTGAAGCATTGAAAAGAATGTAGAAAAACAAGGAAATTGAGAAGAGACAGCATGGGTTTTGTGAAAGGAAAATTGTGGATTTTCAGAGACATTTAATGAGGTGTCACATCAAAAATTATTGGCAGAAAATGAAAGCTGACTATATAGAGGGTAACATTCTAGCATGCATACAAAACAGCTGGCTGACAAAAGAGAAAATGCAGAAATAGGTGTTTGTCTTATTGAGAGGATTGCATAACCCAAGCCCTGCAGAGTTAGAATATATAACTTAAATGGAGAATGACTGCAGAATTCTGAGGTGTCATGCAATTTAGCAGTTCCAGGGCAGGTAGTATGCAGGTCCAGCTTGTAGTCAAGACAACTTATGACATGCTATATTTTGTTATGAGAAGAATTGAACATGAAAAGTAAAGACACTATGCTTCAGTTATTCAAGGCACCTATAGTGAAATTGCTGAAGATTTCTTCCACAGATAGACTGAAGAGAATGGGTTCATGGAAGTAAAGGTTCCTTTACTTCACTAACAGCACTACAAGCTATGGTCTTTTGAAACTTGGTTCAATACAGTCTATTTTGCCTCTTTCTCCCCACAGTCTCTCGTTTGAGAACTCAGTCCCCCTCTCAGATGGTGTCTCTGAGGTCTTGAAATTCTGACAGTGTCTTACAGCTAACCGTTTTGAAAAATCAAAACTTCAGATGGCTGCTATATTACTGGTGACATTGTTCCAAAGTAAAATGAATTATGCTTGAATTTCCTTTGATGTCATTCCATTCTTCTGCTTTGCTCAGAAATTTTGAAATCTCACTCCTTTAGATGGACCTTGTGCATTAGCAAACAGTTAACTCAATTTTAAAGGTCTCTTTTTAGTTGATGTAACTGCAGCGTCTCTATATCTAAATTTGCCAAGGAGTGGCAGATGGAGTTTAATCTAGATAAATGAGAGGTGCTGCATTTTGGTAAAACAAACCCGGGCAGGACCTACACTGTTAATGGTAGGACCCCGGGGAATGTTGTTGAACAAAGACACCTAGGGATTCAGATATAATTCCTTGAAAGTGCAGTCACAGGTAGATACAGTGGTGAAGGTGGCATTTAGCATGCTTGTCTTCAGCGATCAGAGCACTGAGGAAAGAAGTTGGGACATCATGTTGTGGCTGTACATGATATTGGTGAGGCCACTTTTGGAATACTGCACACAGTTCTGGTCACTCTTCCAAAGAAAGGATATTATTAAATTGGAGAGGGTGCAGAAAAGATTTACAACAACATTACCAGGACTGGAGAATTTGAGTTATAAAAATGGGATGAATAGGCTGGGATTTCTTCGCTGGAGTATAGGAAGTTGAGGGGTGATCTTATAAAATCACGAAAGGCATAGATAAGATGAATTGCAAGGGTCTTCTCCCTAGGGTAGGGAGTTCAAAATTAGACAGCATAAGTCTCTGGAGAGAGGGGAAAGATTTAAAGGGACATTTTCCTCACAAAGGGTGGTGCATATTTGGAATGAACTACCAGAGGATGTGGTAGGTGCAAGTACGTTTGCAATATTTAAAAGGCATTCGGACAGGTATATGAACAGGAAAGGTTTAGACAGATATGGACCAGCAAATGGGACTAATTTGTAATGGGAAAACCGGTCAGCATGGACGAGTTGGACTGAAGGGCGCTTCTGTGTTGTATGACTCTATAACAAAGACAGACAGTCACGTGACTTCCGAGGCAAGGTTTTAAACTAATTTTTCTCCTGGAAGGGTGGGTGAAGAACAAGAGGTAGGGGTGGTTCCAGAGGGAAAATGTCAGGTTGCAAATCAAAAGGATGAAGCAGCGTTACCCAGAACGGGACAGAGATAGACAGAGTACACAAACATAAAAAAGGCAGCAGGTAGGCACAAAGGAGAAACAAAAGGTAATAAAGCAAAAATGAACAGTTCTGTCCTTAAACATGTGGAGTATTCATAACAAAAACTATTAATAGCACAAAGAGATTAATAGTTATGATCTTACAGCTATTATGGAGACCATTACAAGGAGATCAAAGCTGGGAATTGAACATTCAGGGACTTTCGAAATGACAAGCAGAAAGAGAAAGGTGGTGGGATGACTTTGTTGTTCCAAGACAGAATTAGTACGTTGGCGAGAAGTGAACTTGGATAAAATTTGAGAACCCCTACGGGTGGAGGCAAAAAATAACAAAGGGGCCGAAGACATGGGTGAGAGTAACCAATAGGCGCCCTAGCAGCTGTTCTGCAGGACAGAGAATAAACCAAAAGATAATGAGGCCATATAGAAAAAGGCAGTGCATTAAGCATGGGTGACTTTAATCTTCTTGTAGGATTGTGAAAATAAAATTAGCAGAGGTAGGACGAGATGAAGAATTCAGTGCATTTAGGATAACTTCCTAGAACAAAATGCTGTGGATCCAACCAAGGATGACACTATTTGAATACGGTCATATGTAATGATGCAAGTTGAATACAGGGGTTTCTGCTATAATGAGTGTTTTGTTAATGCAAATTGGCTGTAAATGCGATTGATGAATACTGGACACTGTTTGGATAACGTGAACTTTCTACTGTCCAGCGTAGTGATTTTCTATGGCTATTTTCTATATAGCAAGGTTACAATAAAAAGAAAATGGAACTATCACATTATAGAAGACCGACATGTAAATTATTTGAGCAGAAGACCATTTAGGAAACAGCATCATAAAATGTTAGAAATTAGCATTCAGTTTGAGTGGGAAACCCTTGGTACAGAAAAATCGGTACCAAACTCAAATGGAGTTGGCTGGAGTCGACTGGGAAAGTAGTTTAGTAGAAAAGATGACTGATGAACAATGACAAAGAAAACTCACAGCAAGGAAGGAGACTCTATAAAGGGGACAAACCAACTCTGGTTAAGCAGGAAGTTAAGAAAATATCAAAGCAAAAGAAAAAAAAACATACACTGGGGCAAAGGTTGGTGGTAAGTCAGTGGATTGGCTACATTTTAAAAGTCAACATAGATGGTGAAAACAAACTAAAACAGGCAGCAAGAGCTTCTTCGAATATCTAAAATGGCACAGAAAGACAGCAGTGAATGAGGCTGTGGAAATAACGAGGAGCCAGAGAAGTACAGAGGAATTGAAGACTGATGCAAAGCATTTGTTTAAGGTGAAAAGGAAGAGACTAAGTTGGGGGGGGGGGGGAGGGTGCACAAGGGTGTGTGTGTGTGTGGGGAAGAAGGAGGAGGAGGAGACGTTGAGAAAATAAACTCAGTATCTGCCACAATAAAAAACAATTATGAGGGAAAAAAAATGCGGCTAAAGACCATTACGGCCCTCGGACCAGATGTCTTGCACCCTCAGATATTAAAAGGAAATAGCTAGAAACACTGGATGCACTGGTAGTAATCCTCCAACAATCCTTAGATTCTGGATAAGTCCCAGAGGATCGCAAAAACTAAATATCCTTATTCAAAAAAAAAAAGGAGGGAAAACAGGTAACTGTTGACCTCAAAATCTGGTGTTGGGAAAATATTATGCTATTACGAAGCACATATTAGCAGAGTATTTAAAAACCCATAATATAATAAAGCAGCATCATTTCTTCATGAATGGAAAATCATGGTGACAAATGTATTACAATGCTTTTGAGGTACCAAGTAGAGAAGATAAAGAGAAACCTGTAGATGAAATATATTTTGATTCCCAAATGGCATTTGATATAGGTACTGCACATTTGGCTGCTTAAGATAAGAGCCCATGGTTTTGGTTGAGAGTAGCATACTTGCTTGCATAGAGAACTGGTTGACTAACAGTTGAGATAAAGGGCACAGATAAAATTACACAAGGCGCTGGTCAGACCACAGTTCTGAAGAACGGTCAAAGGGCTTTTAAAGGGTGTCTTGATAAATACATGACTAGGATGAGAATAGAGGGATACAGTCCCTGGAAGGGTAGGGGGTTTTAGTTGTGATAGGCAGCGTGTCGGTGCAGGCTTGGAGGGCTAAAGGGCCTGTTCCTGTGCTGTAATTTTCTTTGTTGACTCAATGTTAACTCTGCTTTCTCTCCGTAGATGCTGCCACACCTGCTGAGGATGACAGATTTCCTTCCTGGTCGGGTGTTAGTAAAAACCCATCTGGTTCACTTTTATTCATTACTGAAACTAGCTTTTAATTCCAGAATGGAAACAGAATACCATTGTGGTAAATGTCACTGGACTAATAATCTACACACCCAGACTAATGCTTTGGGGATAAGGGTTCAAATTGTAGCTGATTAAATTTAAATGCAAATTTCTAATTCTCTCACAGGATGTGGGTATCCCTGCAAGGCCAGGGTTTGTTACCTATCTAGAACGGAGTGCAGTTGAGAGTTAACCACATTGCTATGGGTCTGTGTCTGGTCATACCAGATAAAGGCATAATTCCTTCCCTTAAGGGCATTTTTCAGGTGGGTTGTTATGACAATTGATGATAGTTGTCACGGTCACAACCACTGCTTTTTTAATTCCAGATTTGCTGAATAAAAGGAACATTTTGGTGAAGCTTTTCATCTTACATTCAGACACATTAAGAAATACCAAAAATAATGGCAAAGTAGCATTTACACGGAAGGATGCTGACTATTTGGCAAGTGGACTTTGATGAATAGAGGTATTTCAATTGATACATTCTTCATAGCAACACCGCTACCAATGAAGTGCACCATACAATGAGCCCAACTCACAAGCCTAAATTGGTTGTCAGCATTATTCTTCAGACATTGAAAATCAGGTCGCAAATTCCATGTACTCCTTGGCCTTTTGATAGAGCAATTCACCTACTGCTATCCCTTGCCTTTTCTCCATACTTCCGCATTTTTTCAGGTATCAATCCAATTCCCTTTTCGAAAGCCGCAATCAGTCCTACTTCTACCACACTGTCTGTGCATTCCAGTACCTAACCGGTGTATGCAAATTTCTCTCATGTCAGCATCGCTTCTTTTGCCACTTAAATGAGTATCTTCCCTCAAGTTTGGATCCATCCATCAAATCTAGTCTCAACTGTCTTCAAGTTGAATGGCCCCAACTGCTCCAATCTATTTGTGCAACTGAAGCTCATCCCGTGAACCATTCTTGTGAATCTTTTTGCACTTTTCACTAATGCCTTCACATCAGCACGCTGTCCTGAACCGAAATGCAACTGAATGATCCCAAAACCAGGGAACTCTATTATAAACTTTTCTGAAGTATGAAAGACAACAGTTCACCACTGTTTCCCCACCCAAACAATTGTTAGGGCAGCTACTGCCACTTTTATCCCATGAGCACTAACTCTGCTCATAGGGCTGTTGTGCAACACTTCAAAACACCTCTCATTATGTAATGAGAGGTTTTTATTTTGTACAGATGTATTTAAACATTTGGAAGTTTGATTTTTTTAAAAAAATTTTAACTAATGGCATTTGAAGTGTGTTTATGGCTAATGCGATTTCCCCATTAACTCATACTTCTGTTGCCATGGCAATTTTTTTTTAAAAACTGTTGACAGACAATATTCCTGGAGAACAATAGGTTTTTGTTTACATTGGGATAATTTTGAGTGAAAAGTCAACTGTTGAGCAATAGGCTCCAACTCAGAAAATCTTGGCTATATTTTCCCCATTTGGAAAAGTGGAAACACCGATATCTCGGAAAAGTTTTTTTTTGTTAAAGCTCAAGTTTGCAAAATTCTACAGGCTTTTGTTGAAACCAAATGAGTAAAGCAATTGTTCCTAAGAAAGGAGTTACTTGGAATTGTTAAGGAATAGATTACCTCACGGTAAGGATTTAGCAGAAGTTTCAGGCCAGAAGTTTCCTGTTTAAAACTCAACTATTTAGGGAAGTTTAAGCTCAGGCACGTGAAGACTGCAGAGACAAGCTATCAGATTCTCAAGATGGAGTTTAAACCACACTTAGAGGTGACTGAGAAGGGAATTCTCTGATGGGAGTTCTGTAAATGAATGCTTCTGGGATTAATGGGACTTTTTTTAAACCTTGTGTTTCAAATCTTTAATGGTATTAAAAGGAAATAG
Source organism: Ginglymostoma cirratum (assembly GCA_024137785.1). NCBI lineage: Eukaryota > Metazoa > Chordata > Chondrichthyes > Orectolobiformes > Ginglymostomatidae > Ginglymostoma > Ginglymostoma cirratum. The sequence continues at coordinate 42,882,547 of JAHRHZ010000266.1, forward strand.
TTTGTAGTATTTTTATCTTCATTTCTAATGTAATAAAACTCTATTTATTGTTAAAACCAAATGTGTGCTCAATTCTTTGATAGCTCACCAAAAAAAACTCAAGTTAGTCTATCACTATTTGCCCTTATGAAATGCATGCTGACTTTCATAGAATAGTTCAGCACAGGAACAGGTCTTTCAGCCCTTGATGTTGTGCCAAACATGATACCTAATTAAACTAATTCATTCTGCCTGCCTTAGGCCCATATCCCTCCATTCCTTGCATATTCACGCACTTATCTTTTAAATGCCTAATACAGTTATTTTGCATAAGACTGGTTTTAGAAGTGCTGTTTATAGATTAATTTTGTGATAGTTGATTCTTATTATTCATGCAAGTTGTGTTGGTCGTCGTATTAAAACATAGAACAATACAGCGCAGAACAGGCCCTTCGGCCCTCGATGTTGCGCCGCCCTGTGAACTAATCTAAGCCCATTCCCCTACACTATCCCATCATCATCCATATGCTTATCCAAGGACTGTTTAAATGCCCCTAATGTGGCTGAGTTAACTACATTGGCAGGCAGGGCATTCCACGCCCTTACCACTCTCTGAGTAAAGAACCTGCCTCTGACATCTGTCAGAAATCTATCACCACTCAATTTGCAGCTATGCCCCCTCGTACTAGCCGACGTCATCATCCTAGGAAAAAGACTCTCACTGTCCACCCTAACTAATCCTCTGATCACTTTGCAGGTCTCTATTAAATCCCCTCTTAGCCTTCTTCTCTCCAATGAGAACAGACCCAAGTCCCTCAGTCTTTCCTCATAAGACCTTCGCTCCAGACCAGGCAACATCCTGGTAAATCTCCTCTGCACTTTTTCCAATGCTTCCACATCCTTCCTGTAATGGGGCGACCAGAACTGTACGCAATATTCCAAGTGAGGCCGCACTAGCATTTTGTACAGTTGCAGCATGACATCACTGCTCCGGAACTCAATCCCTCTACCAATGAAACCTAACATACCGTATGCCTTCTTAACAGCACTATCAACCTGGGTGGCAACTTTCAGGGATCTATGTACCTGGACACCAAGATCCCTCTGCACATCCACACTACCAAGAATCTCTCCATTGACCCAGTATTCTGCCTTCCTATTATTCTTCCCAAAGTGCATCACCTCACATTTATCTGCATTGAACTCCATTTGCCACCTTTCAGCCCAATTCTGCAGTTTATCCAAGTCTCCCTGCAACATTCTTCCACACTGTCCACCACTCCACCGACTTTAGTATCATCTGCAAACTTACTAACCCATCCACCTATGCCTGCGTCCAAGTCATTTATAAAAATGACAAACAGCAGTGGTCCCAAAACAGATCCTTGTGGCACACCACTAGTAACCGGACTCCGGGCTGAATATTTTCCATCAACCACCACTCTTTGCCTTCTTTCAGAAAGCCAGTTTCTAATCCAAACTGCTAAATCTCCCTCAATCCCATGCCTCCGCATTTTCTCCAAAATTCCTCTCTGTATATGGTGCCTACACATGTAGACTTCAAATATTTTCCCACACTACATTCCATCTGCCAATTTATTGCCCACCTGCCTAGATCCCTCTGCAGATTCATCCTGCCTACTTGCTTACCCACCTACTTTTGTTGTGCGCAAACTGGACTATAGCACATTCACTTTCCTCATTCAAATTGTTAATATATTGTAAATAATTGTGGCCCCCATAGCACCACAACACTAGTTGTATAGTGATCAAGTTCTCTCCATAGCCCAACCAATTTATCTACAGCTTTATTAAATAATGCTAGTTCTCACACCTGAAAATATATCTTGAATTTAAAAAGATTCCAAAGATGACACTTTATCCCAACTGTCTTCTATTAAGGGCCAATTTTCTATCCATGTTAATACAGTACCTCCAACACTATAGGCTTTCAACTTAAAGAGGTAACGTGTGGTACATTATCAAGTGTCTTCTGAAAATCCAAATACATTACATCCACTGCTTCCCATGATCTGTCCTTCCTGTCAAAAGAATTCTAATAAATTTGTGTCAGGCATGACGTCCCCTTCATGAAGCCATTCTGACCCTGCTTGATCATATTCTGCATTTTTTAAATATTCTGCCAACACAGTTTGTAATAGACTAATGTTTTCCCAATAACAGACGTTAAACTAACTGGCCCATAGTGAGCTGTTTTATTTTGTCTCCCTCACATTAAAGGGGTGGCATTGGCAGCTTTACAATCTTCTGGGACTTTTCCAGAATTTAGGAAATTGGAAAGATTACTACCAGTGCATCATTCATCTCTGTAGCTACTTCAATTAATATTCCAAGACACATCCCATATATTGGTCTTTACCTCTACTCATTACCCTAGTACTTCTCTTAATAGTTATTATACTCATTTCCTCTCCTCCTTTTGTCCCTTGATTGTTTAGTAATTTTGGAATGCTGATCGTGTCTTCTACTGTGATGTCTGATGCAAAGTATTTGTTCAACTCCTTGGCAAGCTCCCAGTGCCCCATTATTTTCCCAGCCACATTCTCTAAAAGGCCTTTGGCTTCTCTGTTATCTATCCTGTATGTAACCTCTTCAAAAAATTCTTCAGCTTTGGCTTCTCTCCATTTTAATATATTAAAGAATCTATTGCTGCCTCATTCCACTCTATTTATCTTTATTTAAACTTATCACAGTTGTTTCCAACACTAATTCTTCCTCTCAATCTGAATGCTAAATTCTACCATATTATGATTACTAATTCCTAGGTGATCTTTTACTCTGACATCGTGTATTACACCTGGCCCGTTATACACACAATCCAAAATAGCCTGACCCCTCGTTGAATCCAGAACATAATGTGCTAGGAATCTGTCCCGAATAGACTCGCAGGGATTCCCCATCTTCCCATCCAGGACCACTTACTGCTATTGTACTATTTCTAATCCAATCCAATGCTATTTCACCACCCTTTCCTTCATGCCTCTCCTTTCCAAGACGCACACATCTGATTATTTAGTCCTCATCTTTGATCTCCTTGGAACATTGTCACCACATGCCATTATGGCAAAGTTAATAGCTTTTGCTTGAATATGTATGGTATGTCCAGTTTATTCATTAATTTCCACAAACTACTTGCATTCAAGCAAATAGCTATTAACATTGCCTTTCTGCCTTCTCTTCTCCTCCCTATATCCCAGCCCTATTGACTGTTACTTTCTATGTTTGTATACCCTGGTCCCACTCTGGGTAATTAATCTTCAAATAGTTGTCCTATAACACTGTCTTATTGATTTGCTTTGTAAGCCTACATTTCCCCTCTCCCAACCCATCCCCCTCCCACCTTCCCTCTAATTCATTTAAAGCCCTCATGTCCCACTTCTCTTTTAAAGTTTCAGGTTGAGTTCAACTTCAAACCCCCAGGCTGTGTCATTACAAAAACAAAACTGGACTGTTTTGCGTCAGTACTAATGATTTTGAGAATGAGCAACTTTTCCCCTCAACTTATCCAGAGACTTATTAAATAATGCTGGTTCTTACACCTGAAACTGTATTTTGAATTTTTAAAAGGACTACACCCAGATTCCCAAACAAACATTGTGGTCACTGTGCCCTAAATCCTAGGAAAGTTTCTTAAAAGAAAGCAACAGAACTAAGTCGAACAAAGTCAAAGTTCAGCATTATTTAAATTTATTAGGAACTTAAAATAAATCAAGTGCCTATTAAACCTTTGACCAATTCTTGAATATTTTAAAAATGTTGACAAGTTTCTCCTTGATTAAGAAAAATTTCAAATTTCAGCCTACATATTTGCATTTTATTCTTTACATAGTTTCCAGAAATGTGATGCACAAGGATGCAAAAGGCAAAAAATGAGATCTGAATCATTTCTCCAAACTTTTGAAAAGTTTTTTTTTAAAAAAAAAAGACCCTAAGAACAAACATTAGTGTTTTATTTGCAGGTAGGTACAGAAAAGGCTAGCAATGCACTATAGGCCTCTATAAACTTGGGTGATCTAACATTTAGAAGGAATTGTTTATTAATAGTAAAATCACATTTTTCTCATTTCATATATCTAAATAATTCCATACATCTATTGCGGCAGGCAGAAGTAAACAGTAGCTTTCTGAAATTGGAGAACCCTGGAGGATGGTTTGATATCGACTGTACAACAGCTTTATTTGTTAACTGCATAAAGAATTGCAGGCAAGTGCTTTGTTTACATTGTACATTTAAATACCCATGTTTTTAAATTTGAACATAATTAGAAGAATGATTTCTCTCATTCAAATTGTCGAAGATTAACTTCAAGTTGTTTCTTCACTCTTAAAACTTATTCTTAAAACTGTTTTTACTTGGCAGTAATTAAGTTTATTCCTGTCGAGTCTTATTTGAACTCTCAATTATTCTCATAAGCCTGTAAAACCTCATTCTCGTCTTCAAATTCAGATTTCAGTCACCTTACCTAAAAGGCACTAGTGGACCAGATGTCTTTTCATACGACAATCAGCAGTGGTTACTCGGCCACCATTTAACTAGCATTTTATTCCAGGTCAATACTAGAGACAAATTTCACTATTCAATTCTGGATTGCTGGTCCAGTGGCATTAAATCACTAGAAAACTGCTTCACCGTTGCCATGCACTCATGAGGACAATTCACAAAAATACCAATGCAAAGGGGAAAAACAACATTTACGCTTAAGGGAAGAATGCGTATTAATTAGCAAATCAACTCTGATTGATAAAGGTGTTGCACCAGTTGAATGTGAAATTGTCCGTTTTGGAAGAAATTTAAACAAGCACAAGACCACAAGATGTAGGAGCAGTAGGCAATTCAGCCAACAAGTCTGCTCAACCATTCAAATCCTCAACTCCGCTTTCTTGCCTTCTCCCCATAAACTCTTATTTCCTCACAAATTAAAAACCTCCCTTACTCTGCCTCTCCCACAAGGGGAAGTAATCTTTCTGCTGTTACCATGTCAAGAACCCCAAGTACATTATTTGTTACAATAAGGTGTTCTCTCATTCTTCTAGACTCCAATGATGCCAACATGAACTAAACAAATCCCTCAAATTAGTATCTCCTAACCCAGAATCAACTTAGTGAACCTTCTTTGGACTGCCACCAATGCTGGTATGTTTCCTTAGAAAAGGGAACCAATACCATTCACAGTCTGACTAATGCCTTGTATGCTTTTAACACAACTTCTCTACTCCTAGAGTCCATTCCCTCAGAATAAAAGGCGAATCTTCCATTTGGTTTCTCTATTACCCAATGCTTTTTGTTTTTTTGAGATTCATGCACCAGGACCACCAATCCCTGTGCTACAATTTTCTTAGTCTTTCTCCATTTAAATGCTCAGCTCCTCTCCTCTTCCTGCCAACACTGCCAAACACTTTCCCACATTACAGTCCCCTGCTAAATTTTTGCCCCTTCACTTCACCCACCTATACACTCCTGTGTCAAGCTCACTACTTGCCTTCCAACCTAGTTGTGCATCATCTGTAAAGTTGACAATAATAAATTCACTTCTCTCATCCAAGAAATTAACACATTGTAAGTAAGTATGGCCCAGTACTGATCCCCGCAGCACTCCAATTACAATTTATCAAGATAAAATGCTACGTTTATCCCAACTGTGTGTTCTATTAGTTAGCCAGACCCCTCTGTACTAATGTATTAGCCACAACACAATGGTACCTTAGCTAGCCTTCGTGTTGGACCCTGGTAAATGCCTTCTAACAAGCTACTTACAGTGCATCTGTTGGTCTCCCTCTATCTACCCTGCTTGCTCTTTAAAGGAAGTAACTTTAACAACTTGGTTAGGTATTTTCCATCGTAAAGTCATGCTGCCTCAGCTTGATTAGGTGTTTCTAAGTGCTTTGTGACCGCCTTTATAACAGATTATTAACTATTTTTTCCAATTATAGATGTTAAGTGAACTGGCTTATTAGTTGCTTGTTGCTTGTCACCCTCCTTTTTGAATAAGCATATGTGAATGGTGAGAGATTGCAGATCTGAGTGTGCGTCCTGCGGCACAATGGCAGCTTCCCCACCTTTGAGCCAATGGCCTGCTTCAAATCAGATCTGCTCCAGAGGTGTGTAGTAACATCTCATAACAGATCGATTGGAATTATTCTTCTAATAATGCATGATTTACAGAGGCTAGTATGCAGAAACAGCAAGTAATTAGGAAATTTAATATAAATTTTGTTTATTGCAAGAGAATTTGGAAAGAAATGCAGGGAGCTTATGTTTCAGTTACACAAGGCACAGATGAGACCATAGATGAGCACTAATTCAGTATTGGAATTAGTAATTAAGGAAGGATGAAAATGTATTAGAGGCTGTTCAGAGGCAGCTTACTAGACTAATAACAGGAACATGCGGATTGTCTAATGAGAAAAGGCTGATCGCTAGCCTTGCGTCTGCTAGATTGAAATATGAAGGATCCTGGGAAGTTTTGACTGGGTGCACGTGGAAGGGATGTTTCCTCATGAAAAAATGTTTAACTTAATATCGCTGCTTAAAAAAAGGGTTATCCATTTAAGAAATGAAATCAATCTTTGGAACACTTCCTCAAAAGGCAATGAAAGCCTAAATATTAAAAGATAAGTGGATTCTTGATAAGCAAAGAGCGAAACATTATTGAACAGAGAATGAGAATGTAGAGTAATCAGATCCACACTGCCCTACCAATCTATATCAATGAACTTCTTGATCATACATCTTACATCCAAGTCCAAATCATTAGTGTATACCATTTCAAGGGTACAAAGCAAGAATCCTAGCACTGAACTCTGCAGATTGCCAGTCACAGAACTATTCCTCAATTGGTCATGAAGCAGGAAGCAGAAAGCAGAAGGCAATTCTAGAACCAACATGGCCACTTTCTCTTGGATCTCACAGGTTCTTACCTTCTTGACCAGTCTGCCAATGAGGGCCTTTATCAAAAGTCTTGCTAAAGTTCATGTAGACCACAATTCATGCATTACCCTGATCAACACCACTGGTTACCCCTTCAAAAGATTAGATTAAGTCACACTACCTTCCTTTAATAAATCTATTTCTTGTGACAGAGCAACAGATTTTTTTAAACCAGCAACTTGTCCAAGTTAAGCAATAGTTCAGCTATCCTATTGGTAAAAGCTGTTCGTAAGACAGAAAATAGCTTTCAAAGTTAGATTGAAGTTCCTATTGGTGCCAGCTATTAGTTTCAGAATTAATAACCGCTCACAAGCAGAACACCTAATCTCTGCATGATGAGCATTTCTGAGTCTGGTAGGCAAAAAGCAATATCTGACATAAAATTAGGTTACGAAGAAAAACTTGCATTTACATCACACCTTGAATATAACTACACATTCCAAGGTGTGTCACACAAGGATTAACAAAACTTGACATTAAGCCAGTAAGGTAGGTTTCAAGAAACATCTAAGACTGGAGATGTAGAGACACCAGGGCATTTAAAGGAGGAAATTCCACAAGTTTAGGCACAAATGCTAACGGAACAAATGGGACACCAGCTAGCACTGTTTTAGAATAATCAAATCTACGAATTTATAACTCTAGTTGAGTATTTTGGTAAAAGACTGAAGCAAGGACAGAGGCAAGTGACACCACTATGTTCAATTGCTGGGCAGTGTGGAGTTAGATTATCTTAAACTGAACAGTATGGAGATGTTGTGATTGGCTACAACATCCCTGCACATTGGAGATATTTAAACTGGGTTGGAGGAATAAATAGGGAGATTGATCTCTATTGAGCTTCATTGCTGTATAATTGCTAGTGATACAATTTGGCATAGCCACAGCATTTAACATGCTTAATGGCTACACATGCAAGGACATAATGGAATGAAGTTTTGGAAAAAGAAAACTACATTTCTAGCAAAGGAGAGAAGGGTACTTTTTCCTACAGCAAATGTCTCTCCTGAAGGCACAATAAGAGTAGTTTCACAGATATATTAAAAGATCTTGCCCAAACTACCACTGGAAACAGAACCTTCAGTAGTGAACTTTGGGCCATTAACAAAAAGATGTCAAAGAAAAGCTCAACACTGTCCTCATCAGGATATCCAAATCAGGACTGCAGGATACCAACAAGAGGTTGGAACCTTGAACGATTACTTATTCCATGATGTTCCATGACCAAATACACACCTCACATGAATGCATTGTCTATCTTACTTAACACTGTAAAACCAATTGAAAATTAGGGCAAAACAGGAGATGTTATAAAGAAGACGAACTGAAACAACCACTAAACAAAAGTCGTCTGAGGACTGCTGTTCAAATTTTAAAAGTTCTTGTTCAATGAGGTCTCACAAAGCACTGAAGAATAAAACTCAGACCATTTCTCGATACAAAGCACAGGTGATAGCAGCTGGCACAAAGTTGTGGGTGAATAAAAAACCCTACCCACACTTTCAATAGTGAAAGATCAATGGAGGAATAGAATTAAGATAAATATTAAAGCCTTTGATAAGATTCCATGCGGTAGACCAATTAGTAAAGTTAGATCACATGAGACTTACGGTGAGCTTGCCAATTGGACACAAAGTTGACTTTACAGTAGGAGACAAAGAGAGGTGGTGGAGAGTTGTTTTTCAGACTGGAGGCCTATGACCAGTGCCGTTCCACAGCAGTACTGGGTCCACTTTTATTTATCATTGATATAAGTGATTTGGATGACAATATAGGAGGCAGGGTTAGAAAGTTTGCGGATGACACCAAAACTCGTGGTATAGTGGACAGTGAAGATCTAAGATTACAAACAGATCTTGATCAATAGGTTGACGAGTGGCAGATGGAATTTAACTTTGATAAATGCAAGGTATTGCAATTTAGTAAAACAAGGCCATGATGCACACAATTAATGGTAGGGCCTGGACAACATTGTAGAACAACAGATATAGGGTTTAGGTACATAATTCTTTGAAATTTGCATCACAAGAAGGCGTTTAGTATGCTTGCCTTCATTGCTGAGACCTTTGAGTATAGGAGTTGAGACAGCATGTTGAGGTTGTACAGGATGTTGGAGAGGCCTTTTCTGGAGTACTGTGTCCAGTTTTGGTTACCTTGTTACAGGAAAAGATCTTATGAAGCTAGAAGTGGTTCAGAAAAGATTTACCAGGATGTTGCTGGAAATCAAGCGTCTCAATTATAAAAAAATAGGCTGGGACTTTTTTCACTAGAGCGCAGAAGGTTGACAGGGGACTTTATAGAGGTTTATAAAATTGTGAGGAACATAGATAAGGTATACAAAGGTCTTTTCCCTAGAGTGTAGGAGTTCAAAACCATGGGGCATATTTTTAAATCTTTCTCCTCTCACCTTAAAAAAAGGACAGGGTGGGGCAACTTTTTCTTTTAAAAAACCAGTGGGTAGTACGAACTAATGGCCAAAGGTAGTGGTTGATGCAGGTACAGTTACAATGCTTAAGATGTTTGGATAAGTGCATGAACGGAAAAGGTTTGGAGGGATATGGGTCAAACACAGGCAGGTGGGACTAGTTTAGTTTGAGAATGTGGTCAGTGTGGACCAAAGGGTCAGTTTCCATGTGTATGGCTCTGACTTGAGAAAAACTCAAGTCACAAATCAGTAAACTGAAAACACGTTCTATGGTACATAGATTGTTATATACAACAGCAAATTTCTTAAATCAGAATTTAAGATTCAGGTTTATATTGCAGCTGCTTATAAATAAGTCTACAGATTACAAAAGCTGTCAACAAAATTGATCTGAAAACTGATGAATGCCTTCTAGAATACTTCTAACCCCACAGTGGTCGATCACATTTGCTGACATAGCAAAAAGAGACAGCCCCAACTCAGTTCCCCAACCAACTACAAACCAAAAAAAAAAATCAAAAATATTGTTGAAACGTTCAATACAAGAATAAATTAATTTAAGTTTTTAAAATTTACAGGTACATTGTTAGTCTATAATAAAATGATAGCCTGCAAGCGATTTTCCTTTCTCGCAAGAAGTCTCTATGTTCAACTTCACTTTTAAAAATAAAAGATTGTGGCAATAAATCTGAGCAATATTTGTGCTGAAACCAAACGCAAGCCATTCTATGAGTTAAAGACACGGCTCGACGAAAACTGTTTTGAAATGGATTGACTTAATTCTGGGGCTGTTGGGCGTCTGGGCAGGTTCAGCAGTCATTGCAATGATAGACGTTTTCTTTATGAATTACTCATGAAATTATACTGTATAGAAAACGTTCATGTAAAAAGACCAAAATAAATCAATCACTTGAAGATCATGAACTATTAAGAATTAAACCTGCTACTTCTACAACACGATTTATACACTTCGACCAAGCCACGTTTGCTCTCCGTGTCAATGCAATTTACGTAAATCAATACGACTGCAATACGTCCGCCACCACCCCCCCAAAATAAACGTCCGAAGCCAAGAAAATGAAAAACCATTTTCTTCCCGGTTTACTTGCTAATATAACAAGTTTTTTAAAGAAAATTATTATTCACATTGGAACTGCCGAAATAGGGATTCATTATCTTTAGCGGAGTCCTTGTATTCGTTTAAATTAAATGCTCGTTACTGGCGTCGAGACATCGTTCTACAATACTGTCCAGTAACTACATCTTAGATTAAAAACCCGTACGCCAGACATTCCTGTAGCTCAATATTTAAAAGTCAAAAAGTTGGACTTAAAAATTCCCGAAAAAGGCTAATTTGACACTCAGTCTGGACGATTTAAAACCTTTCTAATGTCTGCATAATAGATATGCAGGGAGGTAGCTTGTTTGCAAATACGATGTGTCTCTAGAGTGAAATGGTTACTGCAGAACTTAATCAGCCTTGTCTAATCGCTTCCCGACACACATCACGTACTCTGTATCTCCATTCGCTTAGGCTATGAGAAAATCTGCTACATCCACGTAAAACTATTCCAACGAAGTTTATTATTTTGATTACAAGTCGAAAATATTTCAATGTCAAACGAACATCACCCAACTTCTCGCGAACTATATATCTTTGCTGGCAGACATTCGAGGTCATAATTTATTTTACATGGCATGTAATATTAGAAAATAAAGTAAAGGTTAAATCGGCAGTTAGTGAAATAAATTGTTAACAGCAATGGGTGAGAGCAACAAAGATCTGCTCTATTCAACGGAAAATCGAGCTGGTCAAGTTATGTTGGTTGTGGATTGGCAGCATTCACTTCAGAAAAATAGATGCATTAATAAGAAATGCGGTCAGCAAAATCGTCACTTTCTTATTTGCACTTCATTGGCTCAAAAGGTGAAAAAAACTCAAGGTAGTGGGAAGAATCACTTGGGCTTTTACAGACGTGGGGAGGGGGTGGGGAAGACATAATCTTGATTGAAAAATAATGAACTGGGCTCATTAAACGGCTGGGACGTGCGTTTTTTTTTAAAACGAGTCCATATTCCGGGTGTTACTATTGCCATCTGAACTGTCAGTCACTACAGCTGCTCGCATTCATGAAAAGTTGAAACAACACTTAGAGAAAATTAAATCTTCTCCCACCCCCACCTTTGAAAACTGAAAGGCTTCCAGCGCTCGGAAGGCTGTCTCTGTCAACTTAACGTGAAAGACGGTGATTTTGCCGGGGTTCGCTTTCCGACACGACAGACCGTAACGCTGATCCTCGGTGAGCGCTGTCGCCGCCATCTTGGATTGGCCCCTCCGACATCAGTTTGATGCCCCTCTCATCGCTCGCGTCACCCCCTCCCGTACCTCCCCGGCCTCTGAAGCGACGAACCAGCAGAGCGACCGAGGAGATAAGTACGGGGCAGACGCCTGCCACCCAACTTCTTTGGACGGCCACATCCCGCCCAGCTCGCCACCGTTCGCAATCTGTGATTGGCCCGTCCCGTTCCAAAAGTAAACCCCACCTTCCAAGCGATCCGATCTTTGATTGGACAGTTTCACTGTCCATCGTCTTGATGCGGGCCAATGGGACAATTGGAGATGTTTCAATTGGTGGAATCCAGCGCGGCGCTGGGGGCGGGTATTAGCGTATGACGTCACACCCGTCGACACACGGCTTGTCGTCCACGCCCCTTCCATTCAGGCGACGTTGATTGGTCAGTCTACGTCATAGCCCGTACAGCGTAACCTCAGCAACCAACGGGTGTCAATCTGATGATGTAAGAGTGTGAAAATGACGGGAAACGTCACAATGAGTCTGAGCTGTCAGCTGGGCGATTAGATATTAACAAGTTGTAGAAACGATAGAGCTGTACACACCGCCTAGCTGCTCAAATACTGCCAACAATTCACAGCTTTTCATATCATCGTTTACCTAAAATCTTAAACAAACAAAAACAGAAATTGCTGGATAAACTCAGCAGGTCTGGCAGCAGATCTGTGGAGAGAGAAAATAGCGTTAACGTTTAACATTCGGAACAAAAGATCAATCAATGCAGGTCACTTGACTTGAAACGTTAACTCTGTATTCTCTCCAGGGTTCTGCTACCAGACCTGCTGAGTTTCTCAATCCATTTCTATTTGTTTGTTTCAAATCTTCAGCATTCGCAGCTCTTTGTTGCATATTACCTGAAACCTTAAGTTCGTCTCCACGCAGACGCTGTATTCTTTGCTCAATATTTCCTGCATTTTGTATTCCCTGATAGCACTTTAATTTAGACAAAAGAGATTCTGGTGTTTCACCTTCAATAAAACGTACAGTCCACAAATCATTTTCCTTTGTCACGATTACTACTAAAGTGACGTGACTGCTTGGACAGGGGTGCAGTGGTGCCAAGGGGAAAGAGTTAAACAATAGGGGTTGAAAATAAATGACTATTGTTTGCCCTGTGATCAGCTGGAGGGTATTGACACAAAAATCTGTGCGAAATAAAACAAAACAGAAGTGCTGACGAAACTCAGGATGTCTGGCAGCATCCATAGACAGTTCCAGGCTGGATTCTAAACATTAACTCTCTCCCATAGGTGCTGCCACAAGCTGCTGAATTTCTCCAGCACTTTCTGTTTTTATTTTAGATGCAGTACTTTGCTTTCATTTAAGACGTGTTTTCGTGGGAGGAGGCGTTACGGGACATCTTAAGAGATATATTTGCATGTTGTCAGTTGCGAGGACAGAAAAATAAACCATTCCTGTGCAGACGGTGACATTGATTAGGTAAGAATGATGGTAACTAGTTTTGCTCTATTTATTTATGGGATGTGGGCGTCACTGACTGGATCAGCACGTATTGCCCATCCCTAACTGCCCAGAGGACAGTTAAGAGGCAGTCACATTGCACTGTTAATGAAAACAGAATTACTGAAGATGGGTGGCTCAGCGAGCACTGCTAGCGCTGGGGAACCGGGGTCGATCCCAGCATCAGGTCGACGCTGTGGCGTTTGCATGTTCTCCCCATATCTGCTCGGGTTTACTCTGGATATTCTGGTTTCCTCCCACAGTCATAAAATATGTGGTTTAGGTGGACTGGCCATGCTAAATTGCCCATAGTGTGTAGGCTAGGTGGATTAGCCCAGGGAAATATGAGGTGTGGGTGGGATATTTTTCGGAGGAGTGGTATGGATTCGATGGGCCGAATGGCCTGCTTCCGCGCTGTAGGGATTTTTATGATGACTGTATGAAATTCAGCAGGTCTGGGAGAGAGCAGCAGAGTCAATGTTAACTTGCTCGGTACAACGGTCTCCTGCAGCCGCAGACAATCTCCAAATTCCAGCAATTTTGAGCTCTTAAGCACAGGTGAGCATTTTAATGAAACAGTTTACATAAAATTAACCACAAAAAAATGGTCGAAGCGAGCGACAGAAGCACTGGCGCAAAATCTGATCGGGCATATTTAGCACATTTAGCGTGTGGCTTGGATCAGGAAGGAAGATTGTGTTAATTACGTTTCTATTGCCAGCTGGAAAGAAACTATCGCAGGGCTAAATTAAATGTTTCCTCTGTCAATTTAACAAACGCATCCTCACTGAAATTCTAACTTGTTCAAGAATGTACGGCCCGCATTTTGTATTGCGTCTTAGCTCACAGCCGTGCTCTGTGTCTTCCTAACTCTACGCGCAAAAAAGCCGCAGACTTATCCAGCCTAACTTTGCAAATATCCCTAGCCGTACGATTCAATCTGTCGTTATTCAATTCTGATTCCACATATGTTGCTGACATTGTCACCTAATCGCGGAATTTCCTCGAAATTGCTGACGCTTTGCCACTGAAACATTGCGAAAAAAAATTGCGGAAACTCCCTTTACGCATCGACATGTGGTTTCTGCCCACGTCAGGCAAACTCAGCGTGCCACAATCCGAGCACCTCCGTGGAAATTCTCGTCCCGGGCTGGGGACAGAATTTTCAGCCCTCTAGTCACCATCCTTTGAAAATCCCTCCAAGACGTTGCTAATCCTATTACTTCTTCTGGAAATCTCCTCAAAGCCTCGTCTCTTTCATGGCGCATCACACGGAAATCACTCTGAGACAAGAAACGAAGCCAAACTACTGCTGACGCTGCAAATCTGAGCTAAAACAGAAAGAAGGCAGTGCTTCTTCTCAATGCTAACTCTGTTTCGCTCTTTTGGATGCTGAGTTCCTCGGGCACTTTCTGTTTCTACTTCAAGCCTCGAGCTTCCCTGGAGCACTGCCACAAGCCTGAGACAGAGATGTGGGCCGGGAAACACTGTAGTGTGTTGAAGTGGCAGGCTGCTAGAAGCACAGGGTCCTTTTTGTGGACAAAACTTAGGTGTTCTGAGGAAGGGTCACTGAACCCAAAACTTTAGTTCCGATTTATCTCCACAAATTCTACCAGACCTGCTGAGCCTTTCCACCAATTCCTGTTTTTGTTTTCTGTTGGGAACTGGCCTGGAAAGATAATCCAATGTAATTATTCATCCAAGGACGCTATACATGAGCTGGCACCAAGCTGTTGCTCTGCTTAGCAATGACAACTGGTAAGATGTTGAACTGGTTGATCAAGAGAAAACCGGTTCTGACTGGATTGGAAGGAGGCAATGTGATATTTGGATACTTCTGGAGATGGTACTGTCAGGTTTTGCTCTCCCTCTAGTTTGTCTCCGATTATCAATTCTTGAATGTTCTACGAAAGAACCTCACTTTGTAAGAAATAACTAAGTATTCCTAGAAGTTGCTTTGAAAGTGTTTGCATTAACCAGTGATTTCAGAATTCAAACAAAATATAGTTATGCTTACTTGTGAATAACCCGTTGCCCAAAGATTTCATGAAAGCTGGGTACCTATAATTTGAAATAGTTTATTGAACTGGCAAATTACAGTTCTTTTATTTTTTTTTCTTAATTAATCCCTGAATTGTGTCTCCCAGCCTGTGTGATCAAAGAAGATTGGGTTTTAGATCATTGATATTAATTCAATTATCTTGCTTGTCTATATTCTGTTAATTACATTGTTAAAGACAAAATTTTAATCTTTGTTTAAGTTATAATCTTGATGTCCAAGACTGTTATCTGTAAAGACTGGTTAGGAACAACTGGGCATTTGGAGGGTCATTGAATATTTGAACTTCACTGTGTTGGAATCCAATAATAGTGAGTCTGATTTGATTTGGTATGCTATCCCTGTGTCATAACAAAACTCAGCTAATGACCTCTTGAATGTCTCAACTGAGCCTGCCTCCACCACACTTCATTCTAGTGCATTCCAGACAATCCACTCAAAAGAAAATTTTCCGTCATCACGTTTGCCACATTTACAAATCACTTTATATCTGTTCCCTCTCCCTTTTGATATTTTTGTGAGCTTGAACGGTTACTTCTTATCTACACTATCCAGAACTCTTCAGATTTTAAAAGCTTCAACAGGTCTCCTCTTAGCCTCTTCTTTCCAAGGAGAACAGTCCTAATCTCTCTAATTTATACTCAAAAACTGAAGTTTCTCATCCCTGGAGTGATTCTTGTAAATTGCTCCTGCTCTCATTCCAATGGATTCGCATGCTTCCTATTGCATGACACGCAAAACCGTATACAATACCTCAGCTGAGGTCTAACACATGTGTGTACCAGTTCAGTATAACCTCTTTGCTTTGTACTCCATGCCTCTATTACTAAAGCCAAGAATATGGCAGTCTCCAACTGTTCCCTCCACTTGTTGTATCACCTTCAGTGATACATGTACAAATGTACTCATGTGTGTAGATCATGTACACTAACTGCTCATGTGCCTCAAAAGAATTATAACCCCTATTTTTATCACCTGTAAGATCATAAGAAATAAGAACAGGGTTGGCCATTCAGTCCCTTGAGCCTGCTCTGCCATTCAATAGAAACTTGACTGACCTGATATTTCCCACATCCGCTTTATTGTCCTTTCCTTTGATTCCCCTACTGTTCAAGGATTTCTTTCTCAGCCTTAATCTGTCTATGTTCTTCCTATCGTAATGTATCACCTCATACTTCTCCCTATAGAACATCATTTTCCACCTATTTTCCCATTGTCCTTTTGGAGTTCTATGCTGCCCTCTATAATACTAAAGAATAAGGAGGAGGTTTCAGTTGCATGGAAAGTCAGAAAATTAAAATTAGAGGAGAATATAGGAGTACAGGTTAGTGATAGGGCGGCACAGTGGTTAGCACTGCTGCCTCACAGCTCCAGGGACCTGGGTTCGATTCCACCCTCGGGCGACTGTCTGTGTGGAGTTTGCACATTCTCCCTTTGTCTGCATGGGTTTCCTCTGGGTCCTCCAGTTTCCTCCCACAGTCCAAAGATGTGCAAGCTAGGTGGATTGGCCATGCTAAATTGCCCGTAGTGTTCAGGGATTTGTACATTAGGTGGGATATAGGGGGATGGGTTTGGGTGGGTGCTCTGATGGTCGGTGTGGACTTGTTGGGCCGAATGGCCTGTTTCCACTCTGTAGGGATTCTATGATGAGGCTTATTGTTACTACAAAATAAAACGAAGGGATGGAGCGTGTGAAAGACATATTACACCACGGAATCATACACAAGTAGAGAAGTTTAATAAAAGATCAGCCATTGAGGCTTTGTATTTGAATGAATGAAGCATTCAGAGTAAAATGAATGAGCTAACAGCATAAACACTGACGAATTGGTATAATTTGGTGGAGGTTACTGAAATGTGGTTGCAGGGAGACCGGGTTTGAGGATTGAATATCCACAAGTAGCTTTGTTGGTAAAGGAAGATATCACTACGATCATGAGAAATCATATCAGCACTGGAGATCAAGACATAGAATCAGACTGGGTAGAAATAAAAAATAGCAAGAGGAAGAAGTCCCTAGTGAGAGTAATCTACAGGTCCCCAAACAGTAGTCTTGCATTGGGGCACAATATAAACCAGGAAATACTGCGGACTCGTAAGAAAGTTACAGCAATAGTCATGGGTGATTTTACAATGCGTATAGTCTAAATTAATCAAATTGGCAAGGGTAGCCTTGAGGGACAATTCATTCAATGCATTAGAGATTGTTTCTTGGAGCGATACGCTGGCAAACCAACCAGAGAGTAGGCTGCTTCTGGACTTGTTGTTGTGTAATGATGTAAAATTAATTAGTGATCTTATAGTTAAGGATTCTCTAGGGAAGAGTGATCATACAATTCAATTTGATGGTAAGAAATTAGGGTCCCATGGTAGCATTCTTGAGTTAAACAAAGGTAATTACATAGGCACAAGGTTAGATTTGTCCCTCATAGGCTGGATAGGAAGGACAGTTACTAAAATACAGATGTTTAAGGAGATATTCAATTGTTCCAATCTAAAATATGTTGCGAAGAGGAAGAAATATTGTAAGAAGGGGAAAAAGTCATCCATGGCTAAGGAACAACGTTAAAGATAACATGAAGCCAAAAACTAAGACATGTCATATTGCAAAGGCCAGTGGCAGGCTGGAACATTGGGAAACCTTTAAAGATCAACAAAGGGTCACTAAAAAAAAGTAATAAAAAGAGTGAAGGTAAATTATGAGAGAAAGTAGCACAAAATATAAAACACATAACAAAAGCTTTGATAAAATATATAAAAGAGAAAAGACTAGCTAAAGTGAATGTTGGTCATTTGGAGGATTAACACTGGGGAGTTAATAGTGGGGAATACAGAAATGGCAGAGGCACTAGATCAATATTTGGCCTCAGTTTCCACAGTGGAGGACAATAGTGCCATCCCAATAGTAAGGGGTAAGGTAGAGGTTATAGAAATGGAAGAACTTAGAGCAATCATCATCATTCGGGAAAAAGTACTGAGCCAACCATTGAGATTGAAGGCAGACAAGGCCTAAGGGCTTGATTTCATACATTTTATGTCTTAAAAGAAATGGCAGCAGGGATAGTGAATCCATTGGTTATAAAATTCAAAACTTCCCGAGATGCTGGAAAGGTTCCAGTGGATTGGAAAAAATGTTAATATAATGCTGTTATTCGAAAAGGGAGGGAGGCAGAAAATAGGAAACTATAGACCAGTTAGTTCAATAACTGTCATTGGGAAATTGTTATCGATTATTAAGGATGTAATAACAGGACATTTGGAAAGTCAAAACATAATCCATCAGAGTCAGCATGATTTTATGGTAGATAAATTGTTTGATTGATTTACTGGAGTTCTTTGAAGATGTAACAAGTAAAGTGGAAAATGGGGATCCTTTAGATGTAGTGTATCTGGATTTGCAGAGGGCATTTGATAAGGTACCACATGAAAGGTTAATACACAATGTGCGATTACAGGGGTTTAGGGATGCTTTATTAACTTGAATAAAGGATTGGTTAATCAACAGAGACTAGACAGCAAGAATAAATGGGTGGCATGGTAGCTCACAGCATCAGGGACCCAGGTTCAATTCCACCCTTGGGCAACTGTCTGTGTGGAGTTTGTACATTCTCCCTGTGTCTGCATGGGTTTCCTCCGGGTACTCCGGTTTCCTCCCACAGTCCAAAGATGTGCAGGCTAGGTGGATTGACCATGCTAAATTGCCCATAGTGTTCATGGATGTGTAGATTAGGTGGGGTATAGGGAAATGGGTTTGGGTGGGATGCTCTGAGGGTCAGTGTGGACTTGTTGGGCCAAAGGGCCTGTTTCCACACTGTAGGATTCTATGAACTCTATTTTCCTGGCTGGTAAGATAAAACTAGTGATATGCCACAGGATTTGGTCCTCGGCCCCCAACTATTTACAATTTTTAATAATGACTTAGAATAGTAAGTACGTTAGTCAAGTTTGCAGATGATGGCAAAATAGGTGGTAAAGTAAATTGTAGTGAACAAAGAAGAAATTTACAAACGGACATGGATAAGTTAGGTGAATGGACCAAAATTTGGCAAATGGAATTTAATGTGGTTCGGTGTGAGGCTATTCATTTTGATCAGAAGAAGACAAAGTCAAGGTACTATCTGAATGGAGAGAAACTTCAGAGTGCTTTGGTGCAGAGGGATCTGAATGCTCTGGTGCATGAATTGCAGGAAAAGAGCATGAGGCTATTATAGGTAATAAGGAGGGCAAATGGAATTTTGGCATCTATCGCTAAAGGATAGACTATAAAGCTAGGGAATCATTTTTAGAATCATAGAATCCCTACAGTGTGGAAACAGGCCCTTCGGCCCAACAAGTCCACACCGAACACCGGAAGTGTTTCTGCAACAGTGCAAGGCACTAGTTAGATTATACCTGGAGTATTGATGATCTTTTTGGTCCTCTTACTTGAGTAGAAATTTAGGTGGCAGCAGTTCAGACGAATCTAGGTTCACTAGATTGGTTCCAGAGATGAGCAACCACAGGCAAACTGACTGTACAGGAGGGGAGGAAGAAGAAAGCAAGACCAATAGAAGTAGGTGATTCATTAGTTTGTTCAGCATGGGCAGGGGTACAGTCCATTAGTTTAATTGTGACACAGCATACCTTAGAAAGGTACACTATGCAGATGGAGTTCAGTGATGTTGTGTCTCAAATGAGTAAGGCAAGGCTGGAGGGCCTTGACATTAATGCTAGGAGTATTATAGGTAAGAGAGATGAGTTAAAGGTATAGATTGACTCCCATATTGTGATGTTGTTGCCACCACAGAGATGCAGTTGAGGAAAGGGCAGGACTGGCAAACTCAACTTTCTAATGTGTAGGATCTTAAGGTAAGACAAGGGAAGATGTAAAAGAGAAAGTGGTGTCATATCGCTAATTAAGGAGTCAGTTACATTAGTGAGGAAGAATAATATCTTGAAAGGTCATCAAATGTGGTTTTGTGGGTGGAGCTTAGGAATAAAAGAGGAGCAGTCACACTGTTAGGAGTGTATTATAGGTCCTTAAACAGACAGCAGGCTATTGAGGGGTAGATACGTAGTCAAATCACTGAGGCCAAGTAAAAATAATAACAGGGTAATTATATAAGAGCATTTCAATAAATCCCATTATTAATTGGGATAGTTATAGTGAAAATGGTTTAGAAGGGGAAGATTTCTTGAAATTTGTTTTAAGGCGAGCTTTTTATATGAACGTGTCAATAGTCTTAGAAGGTTCAGTGGGGTTCTGGACCTAATTTTGGGGAATGAAGCCAGATAGGTGGTTAAGGTAACAGTGGAGGAGCACTTTAGTGATAGCGACCAGAAAACCAAAAGTTTAAGTTTGTTTTGGAGAAGGAAAAAGTTGGTCTGCTAAGAGGGTTTCATATTGGGTGAAGGCAGATTTCATTAAAATTAGGCAAGATTTGACTGGGAATAGCTACTTGATGGTAAATCTACAGGAGAACAGTGAGTGGCACTCAAAAAAGTATTGGGGAGAGTACAGGCCCAACACATTCCCATTAAAGTGAAATATAAGAACAATAAGCCAGGAGAACCCTGGATATCTAGGAATATTCAGGACTGGATAAAAAGGGAAAAAAAGAGATGGAAAATAGATGCAAATGGAGCAAATCAAGAGACCCTAGAGGAGTATTGAAAGTGCAGCGTGGAAATAAAGAAAGCAATTAGGAGAGAAAATAGGCGGCATTAAAAAACACTGGCAGACAAAAATAGGGAGAATCCCAAGATGTTCTCCAAGTAAATTAAGGGGAAGAGAAAAACCAGGGAAAGAGTAGGGCCCATTAGGGACCAAGGGAACATTGAGCCAGAGGACATTGGAAGAGTTTTAAATGAGTATTTCACATCTGTCTTTACTGAGAAGAAGGAATTTGTATGTACTGTTACAGAGAGGAGGAGGTTAAATGAAAGAAAAACCATGATATTCACTTTATAAGTAACAAGTAACAATTATTTATTTAATTGTAACAGTGAACAAATTAGAAGAACTACTAACAAACTGAACAATTCCCCCCTAACTCCTAACTATTCCCCAACTGAACAAAATTCTACTGGTGTACTATTCTAATAAACACAAGTCCCACTCATATAACCTAAGTAGTAAGAAAAAATAAATTAAAACTTAGTCTCTCAAAGTAAACACAAAATGGGTCTTCCCAAATGCTTGGCCTTCTCCACTGTCTCTCCAGTCATAAATACCTTTCTTCTGCTGTTCTCAAGTCATAAACACCTGTTCTCGCTGATCCTGTTGACAAGAATATTTTCTCTGTGAAGACTCTTAGTTAGAAGTGCCGTTTTATCTTTTATGGATAAGATGATGCTTTCTTAGAGAGCTTAGTGATTTCTTGCGAGAGCTAGGTGCTTATTTCTCAGATAGTGGTTCGCTCTTACACCGATTTTCAAAAATCCTTTCCTTTTATACCTTGGATGACATATCAATTTTCTTACAATAGCATTGGTCCAAGGTTATCAAAGCCATCAAATTTAAATTCAATTGACTTTCAATTGCTAAGTGTTTGGCTTAAATTACTTGGTTAATTCCAGGTTATTGCAAAAACATCAAAACAAGCTTAAGGTTTCCAATCACACAACCAATTGATACATGTTTCAATTTTAGAACTGGCTGTACATCTTCAGCTACACACAGACACTTTTTTTTCTGCATAAATCTCTAAGCTTAGAAAAGCACTATATCTCTTAAAGGAACCACACACTCTACACAGCTTCGTAACAGAACCGTATTCAGGAAGCTGATGGACTGTGAGCAGTATGATGACTCAGTGGTGAGCACCGCTGTTTCACAGCATCAGGGACCTGGGTTCAAGTCTAACCGTAGGCAACTGCCTGTGTGGAGTTGCATATTCTCCCATGTTTGCATGGGTTTCCTCTACCAGTTCAAACATGTGAAGGTTAGGTGGATTAGCCATAGAAAATGCAGACTTACAGAGATTGGCTATGGGCCTAGAACTGGGTGAGATGCTCTTCAGCAGGTTGGTGTGGACTTAGTGGGCTGCTTTCACACTGTCAGAATTCTATGTGAGGTACATGGACGGTGAAGAGGTTATTGGAGATTTTGATGAGTTTAAAAGTAGCCATATCCCCAGGTCTGGATGAGTAGTTTCCTAGGCTGCTGTGGAAGATGAAGGAAATCACAGAGCCCCGACCCAAATTTTTAATTCCTTTCTGGTCACAGGGGAGGTGTCAGAGGACTGGAGGACAGCTAATGTGGTTCCACTTTACAAGAAGGGTTGTAGAGATAGACTAAGGAACTATAGACCTGTGAGTGCCATGTCAATGTAGGGAAACTTTTGAAGAAAATCCCGAAGGCAAAAATTAATCTCCATATAGAGGGGCAAGGTTTGTTCAGGGACAGTCAATATTGATTTGTCAGACAGAGGTCATGCCGAACAAATCTGCTTGAATTTTTTGAGAGGGTGACCAAATGTTTAGCTGAGGGTAATGCAGTTGATGTAGTTTATTTGGATTTCAGCAAGGCCTTTGACAAGTTCCTACATGGGAGATTGGTAAAGAAGGTAAAAGTACATGGGATCCAGGGTAGCTTGGCAAGTTGGATCCTAAATTAGCTTAATGACAGAGCTGTACAGGATTTTGGTTAGGCCACAGCTAGACTTTGTAATGCAAAGAAGGTTCACCAGGGTGCTGCTGGGGTGGAACATCTTAGGTATAAAAAGAGACTGGATAAGCTTAGGTTGTTTTCTTTGTAGCATAGAATTTTGAGGGCGGACGTGGTAGAGATGTGTAAGGTACCCCATTGAGGGGCATAGACAGGGTGGATAGAAAGCAACTGTTCCCTGTAGTTGGGGTGGAGCATCTTAGCTATAAGAGACTGGATAAGCTTAGAGATAGTAGGAACTGCCGATGCTGGAGAAGCGGAGATAACAAGGTATAGAGCTGGATGAACACGGCAGGCCAAGCAGCATCAGAGGAGCAGGAAAGCTGACCTTTTGGGTCCGGACCCGAAACATCAACTTTCCTGCTCCTCTGATGCTGGATAAGCTTAGGTTGTAAAAGAAGTTTGAAGGCGGACCTGATAGAGGTGTATAAGATTATGAGGGGCATAGACAGGGTGGATAGAACGCAGCTGTTCCCTTTAATTGAAGGCTCAATAACAAGGGAGCAAATTTTAAGGTGAAAGACAGAAGGCTTTGGGGGCACTTGAGGAGAATATGTTTCACTCAGAGGATTGTAGAGGTCTGGAATGCACTGCCTGGTAAGGTAGTTGAGGCGGATAGCCTTACAATCTTTAAAAAGTATTTGGATGAGTACTTGAAGTTTTATGATATTCAAGGGTGTGGGCCTGATGTGGGAAAGGGGGACTAGTGTAGATTTAGTGTGTTTTGGTGGTTCAGACTTGATGGGCCAAAGGTTTTCTTTTGTACTGTATGATTCTATGTCCAATGTATAGATTGTGGCAAGTGGCCTTGCAATTATGCTTTCACTTCCTTCAATATCTTTGGATGCATCCCATCTGGTTCTAGTACCTGTCAATTTTACCTTTTGATAGTCAACGCAACATTTCAAGAGTTTTGTCTTTGTCACTATGACCTGGTTAGCATCTACTTCCTTGATAAGACAAATGCAAATGGTTCATTTAGCAGTTCAGTCATTCCTCATGCTTGACATATGAATCCCCTTTTTGATTCCTAAACAATTCTTCTCCTCATTTGAAGAATAGATTCCACAGCTCATTTGAAAAAGAGCGGAATCATCTAAATTAAGTAATGCAAGTTTCCATATTGTCTTAAGGAATAATTTACATTTGCATTTTATTTCTTAAGATATGGGTGTCCATTTTTTTAATACATTCATGACCATACCTATGTGGGTGTAACAGTTGGAAAGAAGTAATGTACCAGAATGTCTGCAGCAATTGTGTGGGATAATCACCCCAATTGAATGTTATTATCACATTTTTCTTCAACAAAGCTGTACGTATAAATTCTGTTTTATACGTCTCCCTGCCAGTTTTGTAAGATCTGGCCTTGTAAAAATAAAGACATTCAAGGGAAAAAATCATAACGCATAAAATGCATAATTATTTAAATAATTTGAACAAAATTTATTTTTCACTGTGCAACACAGAGAAAGCCATCACAGGAAATAGACTTAATGCCTATAATTTGTATCTTTTTCTGGTTACTTTGTAAGGCAATCTCTTCTCATTGGTGGATTGGAGTTGCTAACCACTACATCAATGGAGTTTAGTGTGGTTGATCACCACAAGGAAATGAGAGCTTATTTCACTGTAATGCTCCCAAAAAGAAAACACATTTTGAAATTAAAACACAGTGAGTCCTATAATTGGCATGATAATAGGTCTGCAGAGCAATTAAATTTGCTTAATTTATTTTAAGGGCCTATATTTTATGTATTGTGTCCTTGGCTTTAACTCCACCTTGAGAGAGTACTCTGTGGTCGGATTGCAAAGCAAGAGTTCTGTAATTATAAAACCATCTTATTCACGTATGTTACAGATGCCAGCCTTTGTTTGTATCACTAGTGCTCAAACTTTGATATTAAAATACATTCTGCCTTGTCACATGCCCAGAAAGAAAACTTCAATCATAATGCAAAAAAAATTGCATTTGAAAAGCAATTTCTGAAGAAGGGTCTCGACCCGAAACGTCAGCTTTCCTGCTCCTCTGATGCTGCTTGGCCTGCTGTGTTCACACCGTGTTATCTCAGATTCTTCAGCATCGGCAGTTCCTACTATCTCTGCATTTAAAAAGCATTTATTTTGAACTAAGCATTGCAAAGTGTTTTAAATCCAACCAATTATTTTAATTACAGTTTCTATTATGAAGGTAAACAAACAGATAATTTGCATGCAGTAATGCATTATATGACTAGTTACTATGTTTTGGAGATATGGCATGGTGGCTCAGTGGTTAGCACTGCTGCCTTACAGCACCAAGGACCTGATTTTACCCTTGGGCAACTGTCTGTGTGGAGTTTGCACACACTCCCTGTGTCTGCTTGGGTTTCCTCCCATTGTCACAAAGATGTGCAGGTTAGGTGGATCGGCCACACCAAATTGCCCATATGCCCAGGGATTATGCAGGCTAGGTGGATTAGACATGGGAAATGCAGGGTTACAGGGATAGGGTAAGGGGGAGAGATGCTCTTTGCAGGGTTGGTGTGGACTTGAAGGGCCAAGTGGCCTGCTTTCACACTGTAGGGATTCTATGAACATACAGCACTTCTTCAATAGTGCCATGGAATCCATTATAGATACTTGAAGATGGAGGCATATGAGAAGATCAACCAAAATATGGTGCTGGATATTTAAATTATTTTGGGGTTTACACTGGAGGTGGTCTGGTGTACAGGTTGGGACCACTTGCCCCTATGCCAGATTCCAACACAAGCCATTTTCAATGATAGTATGTTAGCTGCTCATTTCTGCTTTTGCATAGCAAGAAGGATTGACAATTGCGAGCACACTGTGTACTCCAATGGAAGGTGATAAATTTAGAATGGAATCTTTTATTAAAGTCAAATGAATTTAGTACAAAGGTGATGGGTGTTAAAGTCAAGTACTCAAGCTTAATGCATAAGAGAGCAATTGCTATAATTAGTTATTTGTCTGCACT
This sequence comes from Ginglymostoma cirratum, assembly GCA_024137785.1. Lineage (NCBI taxonomy): Eukaryota > Metazoa > Chordata > Chondrichthyes > Orectolobiformes > Ginglymostomatidae > Ginglymostoma > Ginglymostoma cirratum. The sequence continues at coordinate 42,908,402 of JAHRHZ010000266.1, forward strand.
TATATAAGGAGATCTTGTGGTGCAGTGGTAGTGTGCCCACCTCTGAGCTATGAGACCTGGGTTCAAGTCTGACCTGCTTCACAGGTGTGTCATCATATCTCTGAATAGGTTGGTTTGAAAATATTTAGAGTAAGAGTAAGTCCTCTGGGCTCAAGTCCCATTTTGCCCAGAGATATGGTAAAACATGTCCGAAAAGGTTGATTAAAAGTAAGTCTCTCTGTGAGGAGGAGTACCTACCTTTGGGTCAGAAGATCCACATTCAAAACTCACCTGTCATGGAGTGTGTCCTAACAGGTTAATTAGAAATGCTTTTAGGCTCTTGTAGTGCAGTGGTGGTGTCTCTACCACTGGGCCAAAGGGTACTAGTTCAAGCTCCAACTACTTAAGAGGTAAGTCATAACATGTCAGAACAGATTGATTAGAGCTAATGTAAGGGTTGTGGTTGTGGCATAATGATAGTGTCTCTACCTCTGGACTAGAAGATCTAGATTCAAGACCTACGTGGCACAAATTGTTGTCATAGCACATCTGAAAAGTTGATTTAGAAACGAGTATAAAGAAGGAACAGCTCCTGTGATGTAATGGTGTTGTTTGGACATCTGGGCTGAATCTCACCTGCCAGAGCGCTATGTCTGAATAGGATTATTAAAAGTAATTTTGTATTTTTGTGGTATGCACAGTAGGAATGTCCCTCCCTCTAAACCAGAAGATCACTTCAGGAGGTGATGGCCGCAGAAATGTGCTCAAGCCAGTTCATCAGTGAGAAAGTGAAGGCTGACAGGACAGAATGAGAAGAACTGTGTGATAGTTAAGTATCTATCTGTCAATAATAAGAACTATCTTGTTTCAAAATTCACCTACATATTGGATATAGTTAACATCAGTAGCAGAAAGTAATTGGCTAAACATGAAGATTGAAAAGTAAGACTTTTCTCAGACAGAGGTTGTAATAGAAGGCTACATTTTGAGAAGATTGCAATTGTAGTGGCTTTGAAGAATATTGGCTAAAACAAAGTATGAAGAGTCACAGTTTGACTACCCAGCACTATTCACTGAAGTGGAGACCTATGACTTGTGGAAAAATAAAGTGGAGATGCTGACACAGATCACAGCTTTACCAAAGGGAAAAAGAAAGGCATGGCCTTGACATTGTCATTTCTTGACAAGAACAGAATCAGAATTAGAGCCTTTTATAATGTGGACATTCATCGAATGGATGATGACAAAGGATTATTTATTACATTTCATTGATAAGATCTAGAAGAAAAATATCCATAAATTGTCTACATGGCATGCTCAGTGTTTCATAGATTTAGAAACCTTTACAGTTATTGCAGAGATTCCTTTCAGAAATTCCTTGTTCTGCACTTCCTTTCAAATTTTGCATTATGTCAAATTTTGTACACAGGCTCTAAATATTAACTAATTAGATTCTTAGAAAGGGACACATTTTGGACCAGATGTCAGATTTTAAGAAAAAGGTTTTGGGAAAGTAATAATTTCCAGTTGCATTCATAGTAGAAAATGAGCATTCAGCGATCATACAAAGTAAGAAGACTTCAATGAGACAATGAGCATTTTGAGACTACTCGATGTTCTGAAAAATTACAGACAAAAGAGTAAGGATGAACCTTTCTGGCAGATCTGACAAACATCAGGAATGAGGTGACTGCAGAAGGAGAAAATAGCCCAGGAATGTAGGGGGATTTGTCAACAGATGGTTCACATTTTGAACTAACACTTTTGACTTTTGAAATAACACACAACATGGAAAATTCAGAAGGAGAGGGTAATGATACTGAATGCTCAGACTGAATTGTGCTAGTGACAAGAAGCTTCAACCCAATAGTCAATGTTCCAGTTGTGGATCCATTCAGTTGCACCATTGCTGGACAATAGGTGCTTGTCCACAGTACATGGAGTGGTTTGATTAAGATGTCGCCTGGATTTTCTAAATAGCAAGGACAAAAGTACAGTGAAGGAATTTGAAAGTTCTACTTGTTTCTGGTTAGTGGATAACAACACATTACATTTATTGACAAAAGTAAAATTCCATGTAAAGTAGCTGGGGGAAATCACTTTATTACAGCAGTAAGAGTAAAGTCACCATTGTCCCACTTTCTCATAGTTGGAGATAACTGATAGTAAGTTTAACTTGAGGGTTACCATGCCTCACGAAAGGGGAAAGGTTAAGAAGGCAGAACGTTTATGATGACTTCAGCTGCTGTAAGACTGTTGGCATTACTCTGCATCACAAACCAGCCATCCAGTCAACCGAGCTAACTAATCCCCAGTACATATATAGTATCCAGTGAGATACCATTACTGTTGAGGAAGGCATCTATAAAAAAAGGACACCTTAAAACTGGACACGAAACATGAAAAGGTAACTGTATTAGGTAAAGTCAGTGGACTTACCCAATCAGGCCATTATTGCATAGGCAAAACATCAAAACGGTCAGAAATTTTATTTGCATTAGTGAATAAGAGTTTAAAGGAAATTTAAGATTAATTGTGTTAAAGCTATATTGGCAACTTGCTTATTCATCTTGTCATAGATTAAAAATCCTTCCAAACAATGCAGGAGTAATGGTAATTAACATAACTTATGGAAAAGATCTGTGAAAAATATAAGAAATGTAAAATGTATCGGATGTCAGTGTAAAGCAAGAATACACTTCCATGAAGTTGTAGTAATAGACTTGAAGGAAGGATAAAGATGAAAATGTTTTCGTCTTAGGCTTTGAACATAGCAATTATATTCAGCCAGTCTACAGTAAAAATATATTCTGAAGGAAATCCTATGCCAGAGACAATCTGAGAAAGGTTTGCTCATAGAATGTTATGTCAATAACTATTTCCTTTGGGAAAATTTTCATTCTTCGATGAATATTACTAAGTTAAGGTTAATAAATGATCTTGTTAGTAAAAAGGAAATGTTGGTGAGAAGAGATTTCTAAAAAAAGTAGGGAGATGCCAGTTACCAGTTGCTTTGCAAAATGAATTCCTTGCTCTAAGAACAAGTAGAGGTTCTCAAAGATGGATGCCTTTTGTTATGATGAGTTATAAAAACACGGAAAAACAACTTTTATTCAGATTGCATTATAATTATTTCAGTGTGATGTATATATTTTTCTAAATAAAGGAAGTTAAATATGGAATCCATTCATGGTTAGTACTGTTAGAAGAATGATCATATTATAATGTAAGATATAGAAGATGGAAAAATAAGTTGTCTTATAACTTTTTTTTAATGAGCTATTTTTATGTCACAGAAGTGCTAGGAAAATAAAAGGGTAGAAACTGTTAAAATCAACTGAATTTAGTAAACCGATGATGGTTGTTAATGTCAAGTACTTAAGGTTTAAAGGGTAAACAGATGATAGGTGTTCTTTGATTATGGGGACCTGTGCCTACAGAAAGAAGGGAAGGTCTGTTGTGGCTTAGTGGTGATGTCCTTACGTCTGAGCTAGAAGTTCAAGTTCTACCTGTGACAGAGGTGTGTAATTACACATTCAAGCAAGTTGATTCTTTTTTATATTAAAGAATAGAAATACAATGAAATTGACACTATAATCAGAATAACCATGATCTTAAACAGTGACAAAGCTGTTTTGAATACTCCTTCTCCTAATTTGTATATTTAGATGTATCTATTCAAAACCATTCACAAGTAATAGGATAGGTCCAAATTTTTGTAATAACTGATAATTTTAGAAATAAGGGTAGCTTTCATAATTTTAGAAAGTATCAAACTAAAGGTAATAAGGATATTATTAGTAAGTTTAAGATTAATAACATTTCTAATAGAGAGGATCTACTTGAGTAAACTCAATGTGATACTATATGATAAATTTGGGTAAAGAAATAGTGATGTCATGAAACTTGGCTCAGTTTGTAGTTACACACTTCAGAATGATGGGATGAACACCATCACAGTCAGAGATCCTAGTGCAAATCTGGTTAAGTACAGGATTACATATATGCTAAACAATGAAACAGTGCGCAATAACAGGGTAAGGATTTCAGAACCAACAGAGCTGTTCTATGTTCTCCAATCTAGTTACGAATGGTGGTAGGTAATTAAATGAGTAACCCATGGGAAAGGGTCAACAAACATCTGCATCCTCAATGACATGATGGTCCAGCATGTCAGTGTAAAAGGCAAAGCTGAGGTGTGTGCAATAATCTTCAGCCAGAAGTACAAATGTATGATTCATTTTGGCCAGCTTTTGAGACCCTCACCACGAGTTGTCCAACTTCAACCAAATTTTTTTCATTTTTCTTACAAAGGATGGCGACATCACAGGCAAGATCAGTTTTTCTTGGGCAAATCCTTAATTGCCCTTAAGCAGGTGGTAGCAAGTGGCCATCTTAGGCTGCTGCAGTCCAACTGGTGTGCATACTTCCACACTGCTGTTCGGGAGCACCAGAATTTCAACCTAGTGACAATGAAGGAACAGTACTATTATTCTAAATTGGAATGATGTGTAGCTTATTCGGGAGCTTGTAGCTGTATTCACATGCAAGCAATGGTCTGGAAAATGGTGGGTTTGGTAGGTGGTACAGAAGTAGCCTAATGAATTGTTACAGTGTATCTTGTTTATATATACATAGTGATAGTGCTGCCAGTGCGCGTCACTGGTGGGGGGAATGAATATTCTGGTTGGTGGATGGAATGCTGAACAAGTAGACTGACTGGTATTGAACTTCTTGAAAGCTATTGAAGCTGCACTCATCAGGGCAAGCAGGGAATATTCCATCATACTCCTGAATTGTGTTTTGGAAGTTGCTGAAGAATCTTTGAGGGGTATGGGGTGAGTTGTAGCCGCAATTGTTAAGTGGCTCATCCAGTCAGTTTCCAGTCAATAAAAATCCCAGAAGGTTGACAGTTGGAGATTCAGTGAAGGCAATGCTATTACATGTCAAGAGGAAACATTTGAATTCTCTCCTTTAGAAATTGGGCATTGTCAGACAATTTTTTTGCATGAATGATTAGCACTGCTGCTTCACAGCACCAGGGACCTGGATTCAATCCTAGCCTTGGGTAACTGTCTGAGTGGAGTTTGCACTCACTCCTCATGTCTGCGTAGGTTTTCTTCAGGTGCTCGAGTTTCCTCCCACAGTCCAAAATAGTGCAGATTAGGTGGATTGGCCATGCTAAATTACCCTATAGTGTCCAGGGATGTGCAGGTTAGGTGTATTAACTATGGTAAATGCGGAGATTCTGGGATTGAGTGGGAGGATGGGTCTGGGTGAGATGCTGTATGGAGAATCATGTTAGTCTTGGTGGGCTGAATGGCCTCTTTCTACATTGTCGGATTCCTATGATTCTATGAATATTACTCTTTGCTCACCAGCCCAAGCTTGGATTTTTTTTTTAAATTGCTGCACAGAGAGAGAGACTGTTTCGGGATCTGGTGAGTTGTGGACGGTATTGAACACTTTGCAGTCATTAGCAAATATCCCCTATTCTGACCTTATAATGGACAGAAGGATTAAGGAAGCAACTGACAATGATTGGACCTAGGATACTACCTTAAGGTCCTCCTGCAGTGATGACCTGGAATGGAGATTATTGGCCTCCAAACACTAGAACCACATTCTTTTTGTGCTAGATATAACTCCAACCAGTGACAAAGTTGTCTTCCTGATTTTCATTTCCAGCTTTGCCAGGGCACCTTGTTGCTTGGTCAAATGCTTCCTTGATATCAAAGTCAGGTGCTCTCACCTCTTTCCTTGCAAATAATGGGAAGAAATCCAAATTGTCCTGGAATGACTAGTTATAAACAATGCGAATACAGGTATTTATCCAACAATAGAAAAACGTGTGAATATAACTATTTGTAACCCGATCAAATACTCTAAACCATCATTAAGTCAATGGAAAGCTTGATGCAAGACAACGTATATCAAAACTTTCATACATGGCAATAGCTACCCTTTCAAACCATCCCTTTTTATAAACCACACAAAATCACCTGTGGCCTAAGACTGTCACTTTTGGCCCCGAAGGAAGCTCAGCATACCCTGAAAGGGGAAACTGTCTCAAACACTTGAACAACAGTTGAAGCTAGCCATGTTTTTTTTTAAAAAAAATCATTCGAGGGATGTGGGCAATTCTGGCTCAAGCAGCATTTACTGCCCATCCCTACTTAGCTAGAGGACAGTTAAAAGTCAACCACATTGTTGTGACTCTGGAGTCATATATAGACCAGACCAAGTAAGGATGGCAGATTTCCCTTCCCTAAGTGGCATTATTGAACCAATGAGTTTTTCCCCAACAATCAACATTTCATGATCATCATTAGACCGTTAATTCCAGATTTTTATTGAATTCCACCATCTACCACAGCAGGATTCAAACACAGATCCACAGATTGTTGCCTGGAGTAATAGTCTAGCAATAATACCACTAGGCCAATGTCTCCATACATAGGTCTTGCGTTCCTACTTTGCATTAAATACATGACTGGTATTTTCCACTGGGAGGATGCTGCCATCAAGTCAAAAAGAAATTTTTGCTGACTATATAAGTCAGTAATGTGGTATGTCTTTCAGTTCTGGTGAGATGCCACAAATGTAAGCTGAACCAAAGATTAGCAAACTAAATCAAACAACATCTTTCGTTGTCTGCAGTGGGAGTGGATTGATCATGCTCAAAAAGCCAATACTTGCAAAACCCAGAACATTGTGACCAATATTAAATCTGATTCTGCTTTTGGACAATGTTTACTGAATGAGATTGCCCTCAGAATTAGACCTGAAACTAATTTAAGATTCAGTCAGATTTGCAGGGTGGTTTACTTGCTGGAAGCTATACTTATTCACACACAGGGCCCTGTTCTTGATAAACAAAAGGTATATGTCCACATATTGCATAATTTTAAATGAGAAAAGAGCTATGGAGCTGACAATCCCTGCTGCGTTCTCATGATAATACCTTGAACCTGCCTGGTCTGAATTTAATCTAAGATCAAGCGTTAATATTTCCTGCTATATCTCCATGCCAACCATTGTTCACCAATCAGTGCTCTTTTCTCATGCTGTTTAAATTGTCTTTTTTCTCCTAAATTTGGTTTCCTTGTGTTTAACTGCTGATGAGTGAAAAATGAAAAGTTTTGACCTCAAGTCTCTTTTGAGCAGTGTTTAAGACTAATAATTTACATTGCATGAAGAAGCCATTTTATCTGCTGTGCTTCTGCCACATCTTTGAAAGATTTATTTAATCCATTCTCCCGTACAGAACTCTTTATTTTCTTTTTAAGATATCGATCCACTTTCCTTTGTGGATTGTAGCTCTGGTAATGACATTCATATCCTAAAGGTTTTGCATTAAAATAATCAGCATGACATATCCATTTATTCTCTTGGGATGATCATATATCTACAACATTAGGATAGGGTGTTGATAAATGTAAGGGAGCATGCTGCCCCTGCATTATAAGAGGTTCCTCATTGATTTTACAGAGGACTAAAATAGTGGATTAGTAACAGCAACTTTGTGAATACCAAGCTGAGGACCAAGCAGAGGAGTCTATACTGTATCATAAAAGCATAAGATGTAAGAGCAAATTCAGGCCATTCTGCCCACTGAGTCTGCTCTGCCTTTCAATTATGACTGATATGTTTCTCAACCCCATTTCCCTGCCATCTCCCATAAACCTTGTTCCGCTTATTAATCAAGAACCTATCTATTTCTGTCTTAAAGATACTCAGTGTCTGATATCCACAGCCTTCTGTGGCAATGATTTCCACAGATTCACCATCTTTGGAAAAGAAACTCCTCCTCATCTCAGTTCTAAAGGGTCGAACCTTCACTCTAAGGCTGTGCCCTTAGGTCCTAATCTCTGAATTAATGGAAGCATCTTCTCCATGTAGGCTCTCAGTATTCCCTAAATTCAAATGATATCACCCTTCATCCTCTGAACTCCATCGAGTAAGGACCCAGAATCTTCAAACACTCCTCACATGGCATGCCCTTCATTTCCAGGATAATTCCTGTAAATCTCCTCTGGGCTCCCTCTAATGCCAAAACATGCTTTCTTACATACAGGGCCCAAAACTGCTCATAATATTTCAAAAGTGGTCTGAGCAGAGCCTTATACAGCCTCAGCATTACATCCCTGCTCTTTTATTGTAGCCCTCAGGGAATGAATGCGAACATTACGTATGTCTTCCTAATTGCCAACTGAACTACATATTAACCTTAATAGAATCCTGAACTATGACTCCTAAGTCACTTTGTCCTTTAAATTTCCAAAGCATTCCCCATTTAGAAAATAATCTGTGCCTCTATTCTTCTGAACAAAGTGCATGATCTTACACGTTTACACATTGTATTCCATCTGCCATTTCTTTGCCCACTCTCCTAACCTGTCCAAGTCCTTCTACAGCCTTCCCACTTCCACAACATTACATGTCCCTCCATCTATCTTTCTGTCATCTGCAAACTTAGCAACAATGCTCTCAGTTCAATCATTAAGAATGATAATGTATAACTTGAATAGTTCTGTTCCTAACACTGACCCCTGAGGAAATCCAGAAGTCATCAGCTGTCATCCTGAAGAAGAACCCTTCATCTCTGCTCTCTGTCTTCTGCCAGTCAGCCAATCTCTATCTGTGCCAGTACCTGGCCTCTCACACTACAGGCTTATGTCTTATTTAGCAGCCTCCTGTGTGTGTCAAGGGCATTCTGGAAATCCTAACAGATCACACCCGCTGGCTCTCGTCATGAAAGTCTCAATATCCTACCAGTAGTGGTGGGCTCCCTGATATTCTGCTCCTCAACCCTATGAAGAGAGGATCCTGACCCTGACTGACCATGAGAAAGGCTCCGCACTGATATCTGTGGTTTCCCTTTATTTACTGTGCAAGGTCCCTAAATCTATCTCCATTGACTTCACTGAGGACAGCTTACAACAAAGAAAGGCTTCCAAGCTTTGTGTCTGTGCAATGATCAAAGTGAGAGAGTGCTATGAACTCAAGCAAAGAGCCCAGAGATGCAATCTGTACAACTCATGAGGTGAATGCCTGTCACTGAGTGCAAAGTGTTCTGGCTGCAGCACTACAATAATAGCCGCTGTTGCACTCCAAGATGCAGTATTGAAATGCAGACGTGTACTGAGGCTACTTAACGGTTAGAACGTGCCAGATGCCAATGTCCATGGACATGGGGTAAAGGTAATTTGTGGTCATGGAGCATGATCTGAGATGTATCCAACTTGGACAGCAAGTGGCAACCCAAAGTTGCCAGGTACTTACTTTGATTGCAATGTTGAGTATTGTCAGCACCTAGTTTGCTTGTGGCAGGTGGCAGGTTAAGAAGCTGCATATTAATGAGAAGAGATGTCCATTTAATAAGAACATGAAACAAGTAACTTAATAAGAAACTTGCTGTCCCTCGTGAAAACTCAACTTGACTCCTGGCACTTAGTTATAAGATGCAATGAGTTATTCCCAAAGTCAAGAAAGGCCTCACTGGACTTTCTGCATGATTTTGCCACATCCCTCACCATAGCCCACATTACTCAATCATCCAAAAGATTCTGCCCAAAGTCTCTGTAAATGGGTTGGCAGCCAGCCTGTATGCTTCCGAGCAAAGGTTATCATGTACACAAATTGCCATTTGCTGGTCAAAGGATCCTGACTGGAACCAGCAAACACAAATTGTCAGACTATGTGCTATTCACACTCCCTCCATTGGTACCAGTCGCTGAGTGACCTAATCAGCCGTTTGTAAACAGACATTAACGGGCTGCTCAAATTCAACCATTTCTACATTTATCCTCCTGAATTCATAAAAGACTTTGGGCTGAAGGTGCCATTGGTGCATGCAGTGCACAAGTAGCAAATGCTAAAACTAAAAATTATTTGGGCCTCCTGAAGTAAGCAATTTTGGTCTGCCAACTCCACATCTGTTTTAGCTGTAAATGAAGATCAGGACCTTTTGCATCCTCTGACATGGGAGATCTAACAATTCAGTATAAATTTTCAACAACCTTAGCATCATAAAATGGCTTTAGCAAGTGGCAAAAATTCAAAAATACACTAAGTACATTTGAGTAGATATCTCCGAATGCAACATTGCAATAATAAAGTGTAGCATTCTGTGCAGTTGAAAATAATTTAATTATTGTTTAATTGAATTGAACATTGGCCTTTAGATAATAATACAAAATCAATGTTCATAAATTTTATTGATCTTGGTTCATCAGAGCACTTAGTTTGCAATGATCAGGATTACTCATACTACAATTATCTGTTTTGTACGGCTGTCCCACAAGATGTTAACTGATTAACACTTATTTCAGCACCTAACATAAGTGACATGAAATATATACCACCTTAATTGTAACAAACGGTTCCATTATAAGAAGGTTAGGGGAGGAGAATGAAGTAAATGTCAAAGAACTAAGTTTTGAGATTATCTTATACATTTCAGGAAGGGGTCATAAGTACTGAATGAAGGACTGGAGTAGTTGGGAAATGTGGAGCGATCAGTGTTAACAGATTGTAAGGTGCACAATACAGCATCTTGGCTGACTAAAAGCTATTCAGTTGACACTTTATCATGAATTTAAGAATCTTTCTAATCCTGTGAAGTTTCTTTTCTTACCAATCGCTGCCAATCAGAATTCTGTCCTCAGGGCCAATGGAGAAGCTGGTTTATGTGCTTAAGTGTCTGCTTCCTATTATAGCAACAACAAATGGAACTGTTCCATTGTTTGCCTCCAGAAGCCTTCACCTTTGTAGGATCAGGCTTTCAAGGAGCACTTGACAAAGGTTAAGGTATGACACCCTAAGAAAATGATTGCCTGCATCCCTATAGGTTCATAGTACTTTGCAACAATTTGGAACGACTTAGTACTTAGCCCCTTGAAGGCGCATTTAAGAAATTCTGAATAGAAGAGAAAAACTTGCATGGTTATAATTGGTGTGCAGAATGACAGAACCGAATAATCCATTTTGTAACATATAACATAAATTACTAAAATATTTGATGAAAGGCGTGCTTCATATTTTATTTTCATATATGAGAATGAGAAACGAGAAATATGCTGATCCAAAAGCTCTGCTCTCATTAACATATATGTTATACGAAATGGGATTCCCATTGGAAAGCCCCTGGGAAACTCTTCATCTTGATTGCAGCTCAGTAATTGGTTTGATTTCAGATACTTTCCAATTGTAATGTGGAATGTAGTAGAAGGCTTTCTGAGTAGAACTCTGATTTGTTTCTCCAGTACCCATGGTAACAAATGCTAGTCAAACTTTCCACAAGCAAACTCAATTACACAATGTCATTTTAACAAAACAACTTATCTCGATGATGGGGCCTGACAAATTGAATCTTTTAAACAGTGGTGCACATTCCAAAAAGCAGATGTGCCAAAGGAGTTCATGGTCTTTGGAAAAAGTGACACCATCCTATCAGAACTCAAACGCTTGACTGTGGCTGTCATGGGAATGGTGGACATAGTTTCAGTGCATGCAGAAATCAATTGGAAGTTATTCTGGTATGCAAAGATATATAATTTCCAATGTACACACTTCCTTAACAAATGAATTTTAGGATCCCTGAGTTTCTGTCATATGCACTCACTGAACTTTCTCATGTTTATATCAGACATCTTGTCTTTTCTTGACGAATTCATGATATAAACCTTACCACATCTAACATAGCACAGCACGGGAACAGGTGGTTCATTTCACCATGCCTGTGCTCACCATGGTGCCATTTTAAACTAATCCCGTCTGCCTGCATATGCTCCATATCCCTTTATTTACTGCCTGTTCATGAGTTCAAAATGCCTGTTCAAAATGCCTCTTAAATTTTGCTAAGGTAGTATCTGCATCTACCGCCTCATCTGGCAATGCATTCCAGGCACAAACCTCCCTCTGTATAAAAAACTTGCCTAGCACAATTCCTTTAAATTCTCCTCGTCTCATCTTAAACCTATTCCCCCTAGTAGTTGACATTTGTACTCTAGGAAAATGACTCTGACTATCCACCCAACACATACCTCTCATAATTTTATATATTTCTATCAGGTTGTGCATCAGCCTCCAACGTTCTAGCAAAAACAAAGTTCGTCCAACCTCTCCTTAATACATTCCGATCCAGGCAACATTCTGGTCAACCTCTTCTGCACCCACTCTAAAGCCTCCACATCCTTCCTACAGTGTGGCGACCAGAACTGTACACAATACTCCAAATCTGGGTTAACTAAAGCTTTAAACAGCTGCAACATGTCTTGCCAAATAATACATACCTAAGATTATTTATAAGATTAGCCGTCAAGCCAGAGTACATTAGGCTGCAGCATGCTCTTCAAAAAAAGAATTCTTGCTGTAAATCATACAGTTTTTAAATCAGATCAAGAGTTTCATCAAGCTAGATAGTTTATTACATCAAAGCTGACCTTTTTGTTCCATATTATTTATTATCAAATAAAAATGAAGGAACTGTGGATGTAGTAAATTAAAAATGAAAACAGAAATTGCTGGAAAAGCTCAGCAGGTCTGGCAGCATTTATGAAGAGAAATCAGAGTTAATGTTTTGGGCCCAGTTCTGAGGAAGTATCACTGGACCTGAAACCTTGACTCTGATTTCTCTTCATAGATGCTACCAGGCATGCTGAGCTTTTTCAGCAATTTCTGATTTAATATCAAGCTTGTTTTTTATGCACTCCTCAATTATGCAAAATCTTATAACTGATGCCAAATATGCTACTATTTACTTATATTGTTCTTATTTTACGCTTTTAATCTGTGCAGCAAATAGACAGGAATATTGCAAATTTATATGTAAAGAAAGCAGATAATTTGTCTATAATTCGTATATTTTCAAATAGGAATGTTAAGTATGGTCCTCAGTCTTCATCTTGTTTTAGACCATTTAATTATGGGAGGATTAGATCACATTTTCTTTAGTCCAATTTGGTTAAGAGATTCTCTGTCAATAAGAGTCAGGTTAAATTGAACTCACTTCAGGTTAGGATAAGCAGTTAAATTATAGGCAAATTCTCAATCCAGCCTGGGTCACAGAGACATTGGATTTTCTTCAACAAAGTGCAGTTTGCTTCATTTTGTTCTCACGCTTTGCCCAGTAAAATTAAATTATTTACATGTCACAGCTTGATTTTTAAACTTCTGACTAAAATGCTATTAGAAGTGGGAAAGTAATGTATGAATTCTGCAGACAATTATTTGGCAAAGAAAATGTGACTAAGCAATCACTTCCATATGCAGTTAAACATTTTATCTCTATATGTCAACTGAAAGGATTTGACTTGTTTATGAAACCCTAAGCAAACATAATAATGATTTAGCTACACTCTTCTTATGGACAGAAGAAGTAGAAGTGCCATATTCTGACTTCCTTCCATGCAGCAAAGATCTCTTATACTGACCAAAACAAATCCAGAGTAACCTCCAAAAATAAAAGAACTGAAACCCGATATATGAATGTTTTCTCTCATAAAAATGACTGAAATTCCTCATTTGAGATTCACTGAGTAAAAGAGTTCCTACATTTATGTAGCAAAGTTGTGAATTAAAATTAAGCAACAAGAAAACTAAGCCTTTCAGTTATTTATAAATTTTGTACACCTTTTGGCCTGTAATCATGTCTGCCTCAGAAAAGTGACTTATTTTTTCTTAGCTGAACCGTTTTTCTATGAGAGAGTTCAAATTTCTTTTATTTTTAACCTAGAAGAATAAAGTGGGGAGAAAAAGTGGCGTACAATCATGTGAATTGCATTGAAGAATAAATCTTGTTGTATTGTCTCCAATACCTAACTACCAACTCAAAGCATCATTATATTCTTATGTTGTAAGAATGTGATATAAAGCACAGAAACAGACCAATTAGCCCAACCAGTCCATGCCATGTTAATGCTCTACTTGAGTGTCCACCCATTCCTTTCCTAAATCTATTGTTGCAGACATCTATTCCCATCTCCATGGAATGGTTGTACAGTCTCCCCATTCATTTCAACAATCCCTGTGGTAGCAACCTCCAGATTCTCATCGCTTTTTGGGTGAAGAATCTTTTCTGAATTCGCTACTGGATTTTTGGTGACTATCTTGCCTTTATTCTCTTCACCACAAGAAGAAAAATTCTGCCTGTATTCACACTGTCAAACCTTTTACAATTTTAAAGAACTCTAGTATGCCACACCTCAGAGATGAAACCCAGTATGTCACTCCTTTCCTGATACACTTTTCATGCACTTCAATTACAATGCTTGCAAATCTTCTCTAAGTCCTCTCCAATCCATTGATATCCTTATATAATGTGGTTGATGAGGACAGTTCTCTAACGATGGTCAAACCAATGTTATGGGCCAGAGTAAACCCCTCAGAATATGTTAAGAATATAGCCTAGACCCCAAATTTTTCTTATTTTTAAAGGCGGGGTAAGGTGTTGTGATCCAAATGCAATTTGTTTCGTATAACTACCAGGCTTGAAGCAAATCACACTTTATTCTTTTACTATGGTAAAATACAAACAAAAGAAAGAAGAATTGGAACAACTTAACTATATTGGAAAACTTAAAGAAGAACAGATTATTTGACTACTAAATAGTAATTGTTCCAAAATAGTAACATCCCATAGACACACCCTTGGCGAAGGCAAATTCAGTAAAATAGATTGTCTCACATACAATTCTCCAGTCCAGGAGGAAATGACTTCAAGAGAATCTCTGTGCGAGAGAGAGAGGTAGAAAGAGAGAGAGAGGTAGAAAGAGAGAGAGAGAGAACATAAGCATTTTGTTGTTGCAGGAGGAAAGATATAGCAGCTTCCAAATCCCAACAGCTACTGAAAGTTAAACTGAAATCCAGGTTCTTGGCCCCAACTGTTTATGCTGTTTCTTTTGTTCCAACTATATGAAAAAAAGCACAAGGCTTCACAAGCTGTTCACCTTATTGCTTTTGATCAGACCACTTGCCACATCCCTCTCTTCATTAACAAAAAACTAGGACAAAATAGTCCTCTTAAAGCCATTGTATTGTCACACAAAAACCTTCTTATTTTTCAATTCTATTTTTCTAGAAATGAGCCCTGATGCTTATTTTATTTCCTTTTGATCTTACTAATATTTAGCGCAATTATTAATAAAGTGTTGTACTTGCAGTGATCAGGATAATTCACAAGAAATACCAAAGTAAAGGGTAAATAATAGTTTATAGTATATGAGATGAGAGGGTACATTTGTGGGCTCTAATTAGTTGAAGCATTTCCATGGAGAATACCCCAGTTAAATGACAACAGATAGCCTTCAGACATTTTTTGAAAAGCCTTAACTAAATGTATCTTTCTTCAGCAACACATAAATGAAGCTTTAATTGTGCATCACTTCTTTTTGCTTATCTGCCATACAGGTATTTCTCCTATAACGTGATAGTTGCGTTCATGTATGACCTCATGCGATAGAAAATCACCATAGAAAATCGCGTTAGAGAGAAATCGCTAAAGAAAATACTATATCCAGACAGCAAAAAGTTCAAGCTATCGAAGCAGTGTCCACTATTCATTAATTGGTTTGCAGGCAATTTGCATTAACAAAACACGTTATAGCAGAACTACCTGTATATCACCCCATTTTTGAGAAGTGCATATATAAAATGATTTTATGTAAAGAGATTAATAGATGCAGCATAAACTGTTTTAACAGTTGATTACCAGGAACAATATCATTGTTATTATTAAAATTCTAATTAACAATGTATGAGAAAATTCAAGATTTTAAAAGGATCAGAGTGGTGGGGCTATCTCTAAAGATACAAGAGAGATGTATCTCTGAAGAGATATCGGCTCAAATGATGGTCTGCCTACTGTATCCTGTATGGAAATCACTCGCCATCTTTCATCCTCATCAGTTGGAGTCTCACTGATGTCTAAGTCCTGTTAAGTGGTGATGAGAAACTCCACACACAGACATAATGACTAATTTCTGAGCTGCAAATCTTAGTGTTTTCTAAACTCACTCGGGAAAGTGAAGTAAACGGACGGTGGAAACATGATGTGAAATTCAATGCAGAGTTTATCCAATGCAGAGAAAATAAATAATTGAAAATTCAACATTGTTGGTCACTTAAAGTTTTATCATTAATCATTTCTGAAATATGATCCTTTTTTGCATGGACAAATCCCTCATAAAAGTTGAATATTTGGATGTCTCGGGAGAGTCCCAAATTAATGTGGGCCTGGACAAATGCATGGATAGGAAAGGTTTAGAAAGATATGGGCCAAGTGCAAGGAAATAAGGTTAGCGTAGATGGACATTTTGGATGACATGGAATAGTTTGGGCTGAAAGGCCTGTCTCCGTGCCCTAGAACTCTATGACGAAACTTTCAGAATAACAGCCAGTTTTCACCACATGTTCATCCTTGCCTCCCCTCCCCCAATCCCCCACAATTTTTCACCTGAAGGTGTTTGTTATTCTCACTGGGGTTTTGTCCCAGTGGCTCAACAACCATGTCAAATGGCTGCTTTTAAATTGCAAGTCTGGTATATATGAATTGGTACACTACTCAACTGTGAACGAGATCTGAGCTAATGTCCACATTCCAGCAGGGATCACTACACAGTGGTAAGTGGGAATCATGGCGGATTTTAAACTTAGGTCTTTTTTGTAATGCTCCAACTATTGACTAGGTTAAAATGAACTAAGTGAGCACAGATGGTTCATTAAGCATGAAGTTGGAAACCAGTCAATGTAGCCTGGCTTTATACAAACTGCTGTACTTCTAGAATTATTGGAAACAAACTGATCTTTCATAGCAGGATGCAGCATTTGAATTTTAATAAACTGACTTCAAATTAAAGGTTTTGCTCTATTTAAAGGTCAAAACTTTATTTTGTGAAGTTTCAAATCTTTATTTAAATCAGTACACATGATTTATAAGCACAGCAGACATATAACTATTCTCAATTTTCTTTTTGTCATGGAAAGCTTTCCTAATTTTAACTAGCCAAAGGCCCAAAATGACCAAATAATTGACTCCCTTGCCACCATTGTCTGTCTACTAAACAACAACAAATTTTATTAATATAACATCTTTAACATAACACAATTATATAAATTTGCTGTTTCCAAGTTTCTTTACAGGAGCATTACAAAATAAAATGTACAATATCAACTAAAATATACTGGTTAATTAATTATCTCAGATTGTGGAGCTCATGAAATTCCTGACCACTTGAACTGCCTAGCCAGTTTCATTCTCCTCTAGTGTGCTTTCCCCTGTGGCCCATGCTGACTCACCCACGCTGGTGCTCCTGGCTGTTCCTGTCTCTAGTCAGTCTGTAACCAACTCTCCCTCTTCTGCACCTCTGCTCCCATTCTCAAAATTCTTTAAATTACCCACAGCAGCTCTTATGTTTTGCACTTGCATAGACATTTACAACATTTCTCAAGCCGCTCTTTGACTTTCTTTCATCCTTCATGAACAGACATCTTCATATATGATCATGTAGGTCCAGCTCTTCTATGCTTTCTTCATAGTCCCACGGACCAACCGATAATAGGTCAAATGAATCAATAGCTTTCCGCATTGTAGATTTGTTGCAATCTCTACTTTTTTTTGTTTCACTTGTGCTCCATTAATCAATTGATTAGTACCCAGCGTTTGTTAATTTATTAAATGATTTGCAGCTTTGTCCAATATTTTGCTAATTCATTTTCCCTCTTTCCTCATCAATTTTATACTTGTCAGTACTTCTGCAGTTATTAACTTGCTGATGGCAGGTGCTCCATTGATGCATTAATCACTTATATATCTATCCTGTACAAATTTATTAATTCACTGGTTTCTTTGCTCTATGAATGTACTGATCCAGCCCATTCCAGTTCTGAATTCATTTATCAATCACTGGACCTTGCTTAGCTGTGCTTCGGTGCTTACTAGTGACATTCTTGGTCCAAGTAAGTGCTCATGCATGTTGGCCAAAAGGATGACTTTGCTTGCTGTAATTGTATAGAATTAAACAACATATTTGGTTTCAGTTTACATTTTGCATTTTATTCCATTCATTTTTAATCTTCCTTGTAGTTATTATAGTGCAGACAATCTGTCATCTCCTGCTTTTGAATCAGTTATGAAAATATTTTCAGAACATAGAGTTAAATCTTTTTGAAGAATGTGCAGACTGATTGCCTATTGGGAAATGTAATGGGAGATTGTTTGTTTATTAATATACATAAAACCAGTCAATTTTTGACCAAGACTAAGGTAATACCTCAATGAAAGTTTGGAGAATTTTGGACCATGGGTTTGTGTTGCTCAACTAGCTATAGGAAACAAAGATGATATCGAAATGGAAAAAGAGGAAGCCACAATGAGGTCATCTTCTGATATTGAAGATATCCAAAGCAACTTGTTAATTTGTTGGGTCTAGAATAAGTTTCCCTACTGTGGCCTTGGAAAGTGCCAAAAACATGGAAGGACAGAAGAGAAATTTATTGAATGCTATCATAAATATGCAGCAACTGGAGAAGGAGTGACTGAGATCAGGTGGGATAGGTGGTGGAGGCATCACCACTCACATTGTCCCTCAGTTTCCTGTAATCCCATCACAGCAACTAGTTTGCTTTTCATCCAAGTGGAAATCCAATTACTTTGTTTGAAAATCAATTTAATCATCATTTTGTTTGTGTACTTTACATCAGACATGCACATTGTACATCAGTGATATCACAATAGCAATTTATGTTATAATGTGGAAATATGGCAGATATTTGCATAAAAAGAGACACGACAAAGCCTTTGTGTGAAAAGTAGAATATACTGAACAGAACCTCAATTTCCATCCACCTGCAAAAATGCCTTTTATAGTTCACCCATGACTTGAGGGAGAAAGGTTTATTCTTGGCCTCTGAGTCTCTATCCCAACAGAGTGTATTGTGGGCTAATTAGTAATGCAGCCATTTTAATGTGAGCCAATTTATTTCAGTAAAATGTTCTTTGTTCTAGTTGGAACTTTTTTAAAGTGCTTGAAATTATGATATATTTAAAAATTGATATTTAATCTGACACATCTACATGACAAATGTAATGTGAAATAATTGCGAGCGAAATTTAAATTGAAAAAACATACATGGCATCTTTGTGCTCTTGATAACCTTGATATTGCAATTGGCAATGGAATTGGGCAGGAAACCTGCGACTGTGATGCAGAACCACTTTGTTTGTCCAGGCTCACTCATAACCCTGAAATGTCAACTGACAATGGGCTTCAGCACTGAAAAGCTTTGCCTGATGCTTGATTGCATTTGTCTCTCATCTATGCTGCCAGCAATGTTAATTAAAATCAAGACGGGAGTGGGAAGAAGCAAGAGTCTGAAAGCGATGCCTGTTGCCTATCCCACTGTTATGAATGGCACATTATGGTGCAAATTCTACCCTGATGGTGCATTGACAGTCAGCACAACCGTTCTTTCTGTTGTCTACAGGGTGCAACAAGCTAGATCATTCTTCTCAGTAAGTCAACTTGAGCCCTATTCTCACTGACACCCTTCATTCCTCCATTGTATGGTTGTAATCATCTGCAACAGTAAAGAAACAACTTCCTACCATCTCCTTCATAATCTCCTGTTGTTTTTTTCAATGACAATGACAAAGGTGGAATTAGGAATTGTTTTAAGTGTGGTATTGTAAAGTTAGGCAGGTTTAATGAACGATTTCCTCGTAAAAGGCCCTCTGCGAAAAAGTGATTATAATGAAATCGAATTCCATATTAAGGCTGAGAGTGGCGTATCCAGTTTTAAACAAGAATCTTAAACTAAACTAATCACACAGGTTTGAAGGAAAAACTGTACAAAGCTTTTTGGCTTGCTAAGGAAGGTCGTAAATTAATAAAAGAGGTTTATAATTTTGTGAAGAGTGTAGTAAATTGAAAGAGTGATAAGCGTGTGAAATGTTATCACAAGGGATAGTTAATTGAATAGGAAGCTAAGTAAGCACAAGGGAGAAAGAAACAAAGATCTGCTGATCAGGTAAAATGAAAAGGGTTGGGAGAAGCATAACAGCTAGGTTGGTCAATTTTTTTGATGTTCCTGGGGGATTCAGGACAATTGACCATTTTGAAAAAATCCAAACAATGAAAGCTACAATCAGTGAAAATGTTTTTGCTGTATGCTTGTCAAAAAAAGGCCTGGAATTTATGATTGTATAGACAGCAAAGTGGTCACCTTAATTTCTGCATAAAGCTGTGCAGTGAATTATGTATTATCTGAAAGTTGTTGTCAGTGATACCCAGTCCCCGCAGTGTACAATGTCTGAGTCTCCACAGGTCTAATAGACACAGAAATGATTTGATATGAACCTTAAATATTTATGTAATATTGGGCCCTGTAAAGGAAAACATTGAAAATATTAATTTTGAATGAGGTGCTGCTGAGTTTTAAACAATGTACTAAGTTATAATTAATGCTAAACAAATTCTCTGCTCCTGAAAACTAATTTTGCTTGCCATTCCTTCTATTACATGACAAAAAAATTCCCTGATGTTTAAAAAATGTTTTTTTATTTAAAGCTTTATGGTGTTTCAAAATGTACCTTCCACCTATGTGTATGTGCACATTTGCCCCTACACCTGCCCCCTCACTTCCATTCAAGGCACAAAACAAACCTTCCACATTAGACAGGAGTTCACCTGCACATCCGCCAACTTGGTCTACTGCATCCACTGCTCCCGATGTGGCCTCCTCTACATCAGTGAGACCAAGCGTAGACTCAGAGACCGTTTTGTAGAGCACCCGTGCTCTGTACACGACAAATGACAACACCTTCCGGTCGCGAACCATTTCAACTCCCCATCCCACTCCCTGGGTGACATGTCCAACCTGGGCCTCCTCCAGTGTCACAATGGTGCCACCCACAAACTGGGGGAGCAGCACCTCATATTTCGCCTTATGAGCCTAAACATGGATTTCACCTGTTTTGAAATCTCCCCACCCTCGGCCTCATCCCACAAACAACCCTCTCTCTCATCCCTGCCTCCTTGACCTGACACAACTTGTCCGTCTTCTCTCCCACCTATCTGCTCCTCCCACCTCACTGACCAATCCCCACAACTCCCTACCTGCACTCACCTATCTTCATCCCACTTACCTTTCCCAGCCCCACCCCTCCACTCTGTTTATTTCTCAGCTCCCTTTCCCCTCCCCCATTTCTGAAGAAGGGTCCCAAACTGAAATGTCAACTTTCCTGCTCCTCTGATGCTGCCTGGTCTGCTGTGTTCCTCCATCTCCACACTGTGTTATCTCTGACTCCAGCAACTGCAGTTCTTATTATCTCTTGTTCAACGGTTGTTTTTCAGATCAAGTCTCCGATTTGTTCCTGTTTGTCATGTGGAACACTCCATACTGAATCTGAAGGCAAAACAATACTCATCAGTCCATAAGAAATAAATAGGAAAGAGGATCTTATGAAATCAGGTGTATTAAGAATTATGTTTTCAACATGGCATTGAGTGGCAGCAGAGATTGTGTAATATACTGATAGGGGTCCAGAACAACTGGAACATCTTGACACCAGAATGAAGGACACTCTCACAGGACAATGTGGTGAAGTCTTCTTCTATGAATAGGTTGGCCAACTGAAGGAACAGCAATTAAACCAGTGCATTCTGCCTCCTGCTCCCCCTGGTCATGCACTGAGCAAACTCTTTCCCAAAACCAGGTAGGAGATTAGCTGGGAGCACTAAATATTTATTGGCACATTTCCCTGAATTGCCTCAGCTCCCTCAATTGCTACATTTATTTACCTTGCTTTTACAGCCAAATTACAGGAAGCTAGTGAATCCAAAGATAAGCTTAAAAATCTATGTCAGTATTGCTCTATTTGAATGATTAACATATGGTAAGGGACAAGCTTCCCTTTCTGGGGGGAATTGTTCGTATACAGCCTAACACACTTCAGTGAAATCCAAACATTAGCGCCTTGTCAAAAACATCAGCTTTAACTCCCTACCCACTCCCAGACATTAAACCTGGCCCATAGCCACTGTACAGGGCAGGAAATTACAATTATGAGAATAGTTTTGATAAAACAGGACTTTTTTTCAACCAAAGACAGGCAAGAAATTATTTAGTAAAGTCTTAAAACTAAGAGAAGTTTTCTTTGAGTAAATCAAGAGAAATGATTTCCTCTAGTGTGGGGATTAGTGAATGATATCAAATTAAAACGATCACCAACAGAGTGAAAGGAGAAGTTATTGATTTACGTGGTGGATTGGTACAGCACCACATGCTTTGCCAAAGGGAATACAGCTATTTGGATTCAAAATTGGCTCAATGGTAGGAAGCAGAGGGTGATGGCTCAAGGTTGTTTCTCAGACTGGAGACCTGTGACTAGTGGTGTGCCACGGGGGTCAATGCTGGGACCTTTGCTATTTGTTATTTACGTAAATGATCTGGATGTGAATGTACAAGGCATGATTAGTAAGTTTGCAGATGATACAAAATTAGGAAGTATCGTTGATAGTCAGATGGGGAAATGGGCTGAAGATTGGCAAATGCAATTCAATACAGATGAATGTGAGGTGTTACATTTTGGAAAGACAACCCAAGGTAGGACTTATACAGTTAATTATGAGGTCCTGAGGAGTGTAGTGGAACAGAGGGACCTAGGAGTAGAAGTACATAGTTCGTTGAAAGCGGCGTCACAGGTAGACAGGATGATGAAGAAGGCATTTAGCATGCTGGCCTTCATCGGTTAAGGCATTGAGTAAAGGAGTTGGGACATTATGTTACAGTTGTATAAATCGCTGGGAGGCCACTATATTGATGACCGTATTGGTGCAGCCTCGTCCTCCCACGAGAAGCTCAAGCAGTTCATCCATTTCGCAAACACCTTCCACTGCACCCTCAAATTCACCTGGACTGTTTCTGACGCCTCCCTCCCCTTCTTGGACTTCCCTGTCTCTGTCCCCGGAAACTGACTCACTACCGACATCCATTTCAAACCCACTGACTTCCACAGCTGCCTCAACTACACCTCCTTTCAGCCCCTCCTGTAAAAATGTTATCCCATACTCCTAATTCTTCCGTGTCCATTGCATCTGCTCCCAGGATGCACTGTTCTACTCCAGGACATCTCAGATATCCTCCTACTTTAGGGACCAGAATTTCCCCTCCTCTATAATTAAGGACGCCCTCAACTGCATTTACTCCATTTCCTGCACTTCTGCCCTCCCCCCAACATCAATAAGGATACAGCCCCCTTAGTCCTCATGTACCACCCCACCAACCTCCAAATCCAACACTTCATCTTCCAACATTTCCGCCACCAACGATTCGACCCCACCACCAAAAAGATATTTCCCACCCCAGGCCTGTCTGCTTTCCACAGGGACCATTCATTCCGTGACTCCCTCATCAGCTCTACATTTCCCACCAATTCTTCCACCAGACCCAGTACCTTTCCCTGCAACCAGAAGAGGTGCAAAACCTGCCCCCACACCTCCCCCTCACCTCCAAGACTCAAAACAATCGTTCCAGACCTGGCAGAGATTCACCTGCACTTTATACAGCCTGATCTATTGGATTTGTTACTCCCAATGTGGTCTTCTCTATATCGGGAGACCGAACGCAGACTCAGAGGCGGGTTCGCGCTTCATTTGCGCTCTGCATGCAACAACCAACCTGACCTTCCAGTTGCCATCCATTTTAATACCCCCTCCCACTCCCCTGATGACATGTCCATCTTTGGCCACCTCCGCTGTCAGAGTGAGGCCAAACATAAACTGGAGGAACAACACCTGATATTTTGCCTTGGAAGCTTACAGCCCAATGGCCTTAACACTGACTTCACCAGCTTCAAAATCCCTCCACTCCCAGCCTTTTCCCTGTCCAGCCCTCCCCCTCCTGACCTGACCTAACCTAACCTCTCCATTTTCCTACTCACCTATCTGCTCCACCCTTCCACAGACCAATCACAATAATCCCCTACCCGCATCCACCTGTTACCATCTCTCCTACCCTTGCCCCAGTCCAAACCACACCCCCATTTATTTCTGGGCTCCCCAGCCCCAATGAAGGGTTTCTGCCCAAAATGTTGACTTACCAGCTCCTTGGATGCTGTCAGACTTGCTATGCTTTTCCAGCCTCACACCTATAGACTCTAGCTTCCAGCATCTGCAGTTCTTATTGCCTCCAGACGTCATAGAATACAAGTTTCCTACTGGGCTGTTAATCTGATCCAATCAGGGAGCCCTGGCTGACAGATAAGAATCGGAGTTTCAGAGGTTCTATTCACTCTGAGAGCTGGATTTGAGGGAGCTGGATCAGCACCGAGGACTCGCCACATGTAAGTAAAGGGTGACTTGGTGACAGTGTACTGGCCTCTGTGGAGTAATTTCACAGACAGTCACCCAAGGCTAGAATCAAACCTGGGTCCCTGGTGATGTAAGGCAGCAATGCTAACCACTGAACCACCATGCCACCCTAGTATGATTCAGTGAGTGGGCAAAAATGTTGGAGATGAATTATAATGTGGCAAAATGAAAGGTTTTGCACATTAGCAGGAAAAACTTAGGAGTTTAAGATTATGTAAATAGAGAAACACCACAGAGAGCTCCAGCACAGGGGTTTTTGGACTTCTCATTCATGAGTCATAAAATCTAGCATCCAAGTTCAGCAGGTAATAGGCAAAGTAAATGGAATATTGGCCTTGATTTCAAAGGGAATAGAGCATAAAAATAAAAAGGTTATGCTAAAAGTAAAGAAGACAGTACTCAGGCCACAACTGGAACACTGTGAACACTTTCGTTCTCCTTATGTAAGGAAAGATATACCTGTCCTGGATGTATTGAAGTAAAGGTTCAGGCATGGAAGGATTTTCTTATGTGTCGTTAATTGGGTTGTGTTTGAATTCATTGGACTTTAAAAGAATTACCATATTAAAACATAAATGATTCTTAGGGGCTTGATGTGATAAACATCAAGAGGTGGTGGGAGAGTCTAGAATCAGTAGGCATAATCTCAGAGTAAAGGGCTGCCCTTTGAAGACAGAGATAAGGAGGAATATTGTCCCTGACAGGGTAGTGAGTGAGTGGAATTCTTTACTGCAAAGCATTATCAAGGCTGGGTCTTTAAGTACATTCTGAGATGGATGGATTTTTAATTTGTAAGGGAGTGAAGGGGAATGGGGGAAAAAGCAGGAAAATGGATTTGAGGATTTACGGATTAACCATGGTCTCGTTGAATGGCACAGCAGACTCAAGGGGCTGAATGGTCTACTTCTGCTCCTACATCTTATGGTTCCAAGAAAAATATGACAATTGAAAATGAGGGATATTTTTGTTTGGTACCACTGCTGAACCCAGATTATGCTGCTGAAACTATCATTTCTGACAATCATTTGTATGGTTGAAAAGAACTGGTTTGTGTTTAAAGTAGTGGTAGATTTCTATACTGTGCAGAGGCTCATAGTTAACTTTTAATCAAATGTATTTGGCACCTGTTCCTGATATTGTCCTTCAACTTGTGCTGAAGTGGAGGATTAATAAAACAGACGTCTGAAACATCAGCTGTGAAAGCAGGTGCATGATTGACAACATTGTTGCTAATTAACTGCTTTATAATGGGCAAACGTGGTAGGATGGCAATTATTCCACTAGAAACTAGATACCTTTGTCCATGTAGCCATGGTTTGTGTATTAAGCACAGCAATCAATTTCAATAAACTATTTGACTGTGAGAAATATGACAGCTGAGCACGATCCTGACCTTGCCTAATGCCCACAACTGATTACTTGCCTATGGATGATTGGAATCAGGACTCGGAACTGAAGCAGGGTTTTCCCTGGGTAGCCTTGGGACGTTGAAGTTAATTATGGTTAATTAGCTCCTTGCTGTACAGATACTGCAACTTGTTATGTTGCTTTGCATCACATAACGCATTCACCTATTGCGCCATTGGGACAATCAGTAAGAGAATGTCAAGTTATACAGTCATAGTGTTTCACAGAATGAAAAAAGAGGCTCTTTGGGCTGTCCTGTCCATATCGGTCATCAATCACCTCACTACTCTAATTCCATTTTCTAATTCTCAGTCGATTGGCTTGAATGGTTTGGCACTTCAATTGTTTGTCTAAATGCATCCCAAATGTGATGGCTCCTGCCTCTAACACCCCTTCAGGCAATGAGTTCCAGATATCCACAGTTGTCTGGGTGAAATATTCTTCCTTAAATCTCCTCTAAACCTCTTGCCCATATGTTTAAACCTATGTTACCCAGCTATTGTTCCCTCTACTTTTGGAAATGTTTCTTCCTGTCTACTCCATCTGCCCTTAATTACATTATACACCTAAGTAAGGTCCCCTTCATCCTTCTCTGTGCTAAGGAAAATAACCCCAGCCCATCCAGCTTCATTCTCAGCAGTTCAAGCTGTAAGCATAAAAATAGGTATATTTGTTGGAACTATAGGAACAGCTGTCACATAGGGAAGATATTTCATGATGTATGAAAAGACAGTATGACAATATTGTTCATTTGATGCTTCAGAATGAGAGCTTGACCATGACTAATGCAGAGATAGAGACCAGCCTTTGCAGTATAAGGCAGATAATGATATCAGCTCAATGCTGAAGTATTATTTTTATGTGTTATGTTACCACATGAGGACTATGGTGGGCAGGATATGTGTGCCATACAATTGATGATTTGTTTTTTTTCTACAGATTTTGGAAGATTCTATTTGGGGTTTACCATAAGATAACAAAGCTGTTTACAGAATTTGAACAAAATAATAAAACTAAACTCCTTTTAAAATAATTCCATATCCACTCCATTACTAACACTATCAAACTGACCTTTATTAGTAATATCACCCATCTCTAACAGGCTTCAGCTTACATGTTGCTGAAACCTCATTTTTGCCATCTCTGACTGCTCTCTTGGCTGGCCCACCAGCTTCCATTCTCCGTAAACCTGAGCTCATCCAAAATCTATTGTCCGTTCCGAACATTCACAAATCGTTTTTGTCCCATCACTTCTCTGCTCCCTAATCTGTATCAACTCCTGATGAGGGAATATTCTGATTTTTAAAGTTATATTGTTTGTTCTCAATTCCGCCTATGATCTTGCTATCTACCTGACCAACTCTAATAACTATCTAATAAGTTTCCAAGAGATAGTAAGAACTACTGATGCTGGAGCCAGAGTTGACACAGTGTGGAGGTGGATGAACACAGCAGGCTAGGCAGCAACAGAGCAACAGGAAAGTTGACGTTTTGTGTCGGGACTCTTCTTTCCTGCTCCTCTGATGCTGCCTGGCCTGCCGTGTTCCTCCACCTCCACACTGCTATCTCTGGATTCTTGCCCATGCTTGATTTTCATCACTGCGCCACTGGTGACCATGCTGTTAGCTAGGTTTTGAGTACTGAAATTCCATTGTTAAACAGTTCCTCTTCGTAACCTCACCTTCCTCCCTTAAGATAGTTTTTAAAAGCTTCCTCTTTGATCGAACATTTGACTACCAGTTATAATTTTCCTTTATATGCTCAGGATTAAATTTTGTTTCTGAATTGCTTCTGTGAACAGTAGGACATTAAAGGCATTATAAAAATGTAACGTCTTGTGTAAATAAGCCAATGAGTAGCTGAACCATAAAGGCCAGAGGTGGGCCCACTGCCACTGGAAACAATACAGAGGTAGCCTCAACGGCTTCCAAGTACTGAGCTGAGCTGGTTAAAAAGACTGCACTCAGTTGCACTAAAAGCAGAAAATGAACAACTGTCTTCTCACAACATCCCTCATATACTTGAACCTCCACACATTTCCCAATGCACCAACTACGCCAGCCTATTCTACTTAAGCCTCCCCACCCCAATGATTTTCTGTGCCAACCTATACCCCTTTTCCCACCCCTATGCACACTTATATTTTGCATGACTTTTGCTAACCCATGACTTCCCCCAATCATTAATGTGCTTTACAACAGAGAGATCAACTGAGTACCAACTCCTCCTTACACATGACCCCAACCTAATGCCTTTCGCACTTATAACCTCCCACATTCCAATTAATCTATCCACTATCCACACTTGGCAGAACTCAGAAGCCATTCTGATATGAAATTACGTTCCAGGTAGCTATTAAAGATTTTACTATATTTTTGAAAAAAAAGCCTCATTAATAAAAAGCCATATAATGCATTTAAATCCATTCAAGTCCTTACTCTCTCATAAAAGACAACTAATCCCTGTGATGTCATGTTAAGCAAAACCTATAATGACAACCCTCAAACCTATTTCAACAAGCATTTATTGAAATTGCAAGTACTGACTGCTTTCAACTGTAGATTGTCTACTTGACACAGGTTTAAAGAGCTGAAGATTTAAACAGATGGAGATTCTACTGACCTTATCCATTTATGTCATTCATGTTTATTCATAAAAATCCCAAATGAGTAAATAGTCCTCTTTATAAATGTGTCTGATCTCTCCAAAGAAGTTCAACAGGGTTAGACCTTTTCTCTCCCCTTCAAAAATACCTCAAGTCATGGTTTGTAAATCACACAAAACAAATTGCTTTTAATTGAAGGCAGTTGCACTTTTAAATGTAAAACATGTAAAATACCTGTGTTCCCGCTCCCACAGTAGAGCCGCCACCAAATAATTGCTGATGTCTGGATTTTCCTCAGCTATCTGACTGGCACTAGACATGTGGTGGAGCAGAATTTTTGCCTGCTTGATTAACTGGGATCCTTTTCTGGGGGTATAGTCAGGTAAAATATCATGAGCATTTTCCAATTAATAGGAATTTCTCCCATTGGGAGCTCACCTATCTTGAGGGTGCAAAAGCATGCTGCCTCAGCTTAAAGGGCTGACAAGATCAGAAGACTTTTCACAGGAAGCCAGAGGCTTGTATGGAAATGAGTAGGCAGCTCTGCTACTGAGGATAGGCTGCTACCGCGCACGTTGGTGTTGTTGTGCAGTAAGCAAGGTATTGGAGGAAAACTCATCTTCTTCTGATACATGTCAGGCCTTAAGGAAACCAACACTAGAAAGGTGGAAGAAAATTGTAAGGGCAATTTGTGTCAATTTTACTAGGAGGATCATAGCTATACAACATCATAAAACATTAGGGGCTGAATCTTACTAGCATTCGGTTAAGTGTCATTTCTGTTGAGTTTCATGGAGGGTTTCTCTCCGTGAGGCTGAACAGGTTTTCTCGGATTATCATTCCAAACTTGCCTCATTGGCTATGTGCCGTGCCCTAACTGCATCCTACCTGCCGATCTAGCCCGATTTTCCCAGTTGACTTTGGCAGAAGTACTCACCACATCAAGCAGATGTTCACCTGCACATTTGCTAATGTGGTATACTGTATCCGCTGTTCCAGATGTGGCCTCCTCTACATCGGGGAAACCAAACAGAGGCTTCGGGATTGCTTCGCGGAACACCTATGCTCGGTTTGCATTAAACAACTTCTCCTCCCAGTCGCGAACCATTTCAACTCCCCCTCCCATCCTTAGACGACATGTCCATCCTGAGCCTCCTGCAGTGCCACAACGATGCCACCCGCAGGTTGCAGGAACAGCATCTCATATTTCGCTTGGGAACCCTGCAGCCCAATGGTGTCAAGGTGGACTTCACAAGCTTCAAAATCTCCCCTCCCCCTACCGCATCCCAAAACCAGCCCAGCTTGTCCCTGCCTCCCTAACCTGTCTTCTTCCCACCTATCCCATCCTCCCACCTCAAGCCCCACCCCCATCTCCTACTTACTAGCCTCATCCCGCCCCCTTGACCTGTCCGTCCTCCCTGGACTGACCTATCTCCTCCCTAACTCCCCACCTACACTCACCTTTACTGGCTCCACCCTTGCCTCTTTGACCTGTCTGTCTCCTCTCCACCTATCTTCTTCTTTATCCATCTTCCATCCGCCTCCCCCCCCTCCCTATTTATTTCAGAATCCCCTTCCCCTTCCCCATTTCTGAAGAAGGGTCTAGGCCCAAAACGTCAGCTTTCCTGCTCCTCTGGTGCTGCTTGGCCTGCTGTGTTCATCCAGCTCTACACCTTGTTTACTCACCTGGGAATCCTGGCACCTGCACCAGATCTAAAAGGCACTCGGTCAATTGCTTTCAAGCCAGAGCTGCCCTTTGTGATATTTGCCCCGGACAGGGCAGACAAGCAGAAATTGGTGCCTGGCTTTGTGGACATGGACCTGGAGGTCCTGGTAGACAGAATGGTGCAGAGGAGGGCCATTCTGTCTTCTCCCAGGACTGACAGATCATGCCAGCCTATTCTGAATTGGCCACTCTGGTCAGTACAGTCTTAACCACCTGGTATATTGCCCAGCAGTTTAGGAGAAAGGTCAATGACCTTCTTCGTTCCACCAGGATAAGTGCCACCTTACACTCAATCTATCTCTGCTACTGCACTAACCTCCTATCAAGGGTCACTTTCACTTTTACAAGCAATGTCTTCCCTCACTTGCTTTCACCTACCCCTTTCCCCAGTCTGCTAAACCTGTATGGTCTCTGTGTCTCCTACTTACTTACTTGGGTTATCTCACCACTTTGCCTCCATCTGTACCAGCACTACCAGCTGTGCCAGCCACTTGCATCTCACTCAATCCCTCCTTTTGTCCCCTTCCCATGAGAAAATGATTCATTTCAGGGCGGAAAGAACCAAGACAGTTGATCAGGTGCCCAACATTCCACAAATCACTTCCTACAAGAAGAGGGCGCTGACTCTGACTGACCCAAGCAAATGACTGACCCTGACTGAAGGATATTCCCCTGGACCTGACTGAGAATTACTCCCCTTCAACTTGGAGAGATGGCCATTTAGTTGAAGCACATGCAGTGCATTTGGAAGTATGTGTCTGATGTGAGATTGATGTGACATGCTGTCAAAAAGTAATATGTCTCAACCCTTTAACTGATGACTGTTAACAACCATGAGAAGCTGCCTGTCTTCATGTCTGCTTTAAAAGACAAGCCCAAGCAGAAGTATTGTAAGCGTGTTAGCTCTGTCTGAGGGGACAAAGCATAGGAAAGGCACGAAAAAAAAATGATGTGAGCATCAAAATAGGTTCAAAGTGAGTTAGCAAGCAAGGAATCCTGAGATGGAACCTGGTACAATGCATGAAATGGGTTCGCACTGTGATAAAAGTGTCCGGGCAGGAAGGATGCCAGTGCACTCTAAATTGTAGAACTGATGTGCAGAACAGCACTGTAAATAGATTGTGCCATGAGTGCGTGGTAATGCTGATACATGTTAAATGTCAATATCTGAGCGGGAGGATGAATGCAGTTACTGCCCATGGAGCACGCCCTGAGGAGCTGCAGACTGGTATTGAGGATGGCAGTCTGGAGAAACAAGGGGTGACCTGGAGTCGCCAGGTACATACTCAGTTTCATAATGAAATTCTTGGCACCTACTTTCTATCCCGTGGGTGGAGAATGGGAAACAGCATGTTAATGTGATATGATTAAGTAATAATGAGGCTGATAATAAATTCTAATCATTGGCAAGAATCTCATCTTGCTATTCAACAATTGGTTAGAAATTGGGAAAGTTTGCTGGACTTCTCACCTGATTTTTCTAACTTTCTCACCATGGCCCATGTTACTCAGGTATTGGGAAGATTCCACTTCGAATGTTCTTATCAGATCCGTGAAGGTACGAGGAACTGGCTAGGTTTTTCAAAAATGCATTATATTTAGTATTTATATCCAGTGCCTCCTCATTGTGTTAAATTGCATCAAGAGATTATGGCAGTATGAACGTAAGGAATAGGAGCAGGAGTAGGCCATTTGGCCCCTCAGGTCTGGCCTGACATTCAACAAGGTCATGGCCAATTTGCCCCAGGCCTCAACTCCTCTTTCGTGACAGCTAATCGTAGACCTTAACTCCCCAATACTTCAAAATCTCTCTACCTCCTCTTCAAATAACTTCAGTAAACTAACTTCTACAGTTCGGCGTAGAATATTTTGGATACTTTCTACCCCCAGAGAAATTCCTTCACATTCCACTTTTAAATGCATGTCCTCTTATTCTGTCACTGCATTTCCTAGTTTGAAATTCCCTCACTAGTGGAGATATCTGTCCTGTCAAGCCCCCTCAGAATCTTGTATGTTTCAATAAGATCACCCCTCATTCTTCTAAACTCTAATAAATAGACGCCAAATCTGTTTAGCCATACTTGATTAAATCAACACCTTCATTCCAGGAATCAGCTTAGTGATAGTCTTTTAAACTGTATTCAGTGTCATTACATTCTTTTTTAAATACAGGGACCAAAACTGTACGCATGCAATGGAAGAGGGTTTCCTAGAATGTATGAAGGATGGTTTTCTTTATCAATATGTTGAGGAACCCAACTAGAGAGCAGGTCATTCTACACTGGGCATTTTGTAATGAGAGCGGATTAATAAGCAGCCATGTGGTGTGAGATCCTTTGGGAAAGCATGACCGTATAATGGTAGAATTCTTCATTAAGATGGAGATTAACATAGTTATATATGAGACTAGGGTCCTGAACTTAAAGAAAGCTGACATTGATGTTATGAGGCATGTATTGGCTAGGATAAACAGGCCAAGGTTACTTAAGGGGTTGACCGTAGATAGGCAATGGCAGGCATTTAAAGAACACATGAATGAACTTCAACAATTGTACGTCCCGGTCTGACGTAAGAGTAAAACAGGGAAGGTGGCTCAACCATGGCTAACAATGGAAATTAGGGATAGTATTAAGCCAAAGAGGAGGCAAATAAATTGTCTAGAAAAGGCAACAAACCTGAGGACTGGCAGAAATTTAAAATTCAGCAGAGGAGGATGAAGGGTTTAATTCAGAAGGGGAAAATAGAACATTAGAGTAAGCTTTCAGAAAGCATAAAAACTGACTGCAAAAGTTTCTATAGATATCTAAGGAGAGAAAGACTGATGAAGACAATGTAGGTCCCTTACAGTTAGAGTCAGGCGAATTCATAATGGACACCAGAAAGATGGCAGACCAGTTGAACAAATACTTTGAATCTGTCTTTACTCAGGAGGTCACAAATAACCTTCCAGAAATTCTTGGGGACAGAGGGTCAAGCATGAAGGAGGCATTGAAGGAAATCCATATTAATCAGGAAATGGCATTGGGGAAATTGATGGGATTAAAACCCAAAAAGTCCCAGGGTCTGATCCTCTGCATCCCATAGTACTTAAGAAAGTGGCCCCAGAAATAATGGACGCATTGGTGATCATTTTCTGACATTCTATAGATTCTGGAAGAGTTCCAGTGGACTGAAGGGTAGCTAATGTAACCTACTTTTAAAAAAAAAAGGAGGGAGAGAGGTAACAGGGAATTATAGGCTGGGGAATTAGCCTGACCTTGGTGGGAGGAAAATGCTGGAGGCAATTATTAAGGATGTAATAACTGAGCTTTTGGAAAGCAATGACAGAATCGGTCCAAGTCAGCATGGATTCACTAAAGGAAAATCATGCTTGACAAATCTTCAGGAATTTTTTGAGGATGCGACCAGTAGAGTGGACAAGGGTGAATCAGTAGATATTGTGTATCCTGACTTTCAAAGGCTTTGACAAGGTTCCACACATGAGGTTAGTAAGGAAAATTAAAGCTCATGGTATGGGAGGTAATGTATTAATGTGGATAGAGAATTGGTTGGCAGACAGGAAGAAGAGAGTTGGAATAAACAGGCCTTTTTCAGAGTGGCAGACAGTGACAAGTGGGGTACCAAAGGGTTCAGTGCTGGGATCCCAGCTGTTCACTATATACATTAACGATTTAGATGAAGGAATTGAACGCAGTATCTTTAAATTTGCAGACAATAATAAGCTGGGTGACAGTGTGTGCTGTGAGGAGAATGTTAAGAGGCTGCAGGTGCCTTGGACAGGCTGGCTGAATGGGCATATACTTGGCAAATGCAATATAATGTGGATAAATGTGAGGTTATCTACTTTGGTGGTAAAAACAGGAAGGAAGATTATTGTCCAAATGGTGGCAGTTTGGGAAAAGGCAAGGTGCAACAAGAGCTGGGTGTTATGGTGAAACAGTTGCTAAAGGTTGGCATGGAGGTACAGCAGGTAGTGATGAAAACTAATGGTATGCTGGCCTTCATAGCGAGAGGGTTTGAGTATCGGAGTAGGGATGTCTTGCTGCAGTTCTACAAGGCCTTGGTGAGGCCACACCTGAAGTATGGTGTGCAGTTTTGGTCTCCTAATCTGAGAAAGGACATTCTTGCTATTAAGGGAGTCCACCCTCCTCATGACGCCCAGTGTGAGAAGCACATCTCTGACCATAGTCATCATGTACTTCCACCAGATCACTTACTTTTGTCCTTACTGCTCCATGATCCTGGGACTCCAAGTGTATCTTATACCATCTGCCATAGCGCCCTCAATGGCACTGCTGAACAGAGCTGCTGAGCAGCTGGCTATACAGAAGCTTGGGGGCAGCTCTTACTGGCCTGGCCTCTGCCTGATGATAGCCTTGTCACTCCCTGACCTTCCCCAGAACAGGCAGCTTTTTCATTCGTTCTCCTGCCAGTCAGCTGACAAGCGCCTCTCACCTCAACAAGGTTCCAAACTTGAATGTTTGGTGAAAGAACATAATATTGTTCAGTTTTGTATTCTGAGCTTTTAGTTGACATTGAACTTTGCTGCTCATTGTATTTACCATCACCCTTAACACTTTAATAATTCTACAATTCCATTTTTAAATTGCTTGCACAATTTATTGCCTACAAACTGAAAACGCAGACACTGAAATTATTTCCAGCTCCTAAATTTGAAGGCTTTACCTTACATATCGTAAAGCTGTGTTTACTTTAAAACTACCTGGCCACAAAATAGTGTACTTATGAGGATTTTCCTTTTGAATTACTGAAAGTTGGCGCACTAGCTGTTTAAATGTTGTATTTACCCAGCAAAGCAAGACTAAAAAAAACCACAGGCAAACAGAAATGAATAGATCAGCTATTTGTTCCAGGGTCAGATTAGACCATTTCCCTTGTGATATGTTCACAGGAAAATGACTTTTATTGCACTGTAAGTTACAGACTTTATTGTATAGTCCAGGGATTATAACAGACTTTGCTACAAATATTCGCTTCACCTGTCATTCAGACTGCATTATTTTTACTGCCTGGCTATAAAGTACCGTGGTGAAAGAAAGAATGGTGAGCAGGAGCACATCATAATGGAATCAGTCCAACTTTCCTTTCCTTTAATTTACTAGATGAAACATTGGGCAGACTGAATTACAATAGTGTAATTTCTTCTCATTTTCCCTCTCTGCACTGCACCTAAGTGGTGTTTTAAGCCCAGGAGATCCTTTATATTAAATTTGTTTTTCAGTTAAGGTATTCGGGGTCCATTTTGGTGTGAAATCTCAGACCTTTCCAGATTTTCCCCAGTCTTCTATTTTGTCCAGGGTGCCACATCAGCAGCAATGGAATGTTATTTGGAGTACAGCTGATGTTACCAGCCAATTTACAAAAAAGGATAAGCAAACAGTCTTTAATACTGAGTTGACCAGTTACAAAAACAGGGTCTCTCTTGATCTGGAGTCTTGCGTCGAACTAGTTAGAAATCCAGCAATGGGAAGTGTCTGAATTCAGGGTCTGTTTTCGATCTCTTTTTTTGTGGGGTGGGGAGCAGTATGGAGGTGCAGCACTGGCTGCATTCTGCCTTAGATTGGATGCTTAATATTCCCTTGTTCATTGATAGTATTTCCCATTTCAGGCGTTAAAATAGCTGAATTCTAGTCAATTGTCTAATTAGTGTCTTTGTCCTTAGAGCAGCAACAGAGACCATAACTAATTTAGGCAAATGCAAGGGTCGAAGATGGCAATTAGAAATATACACTTCCAGTTTTTCCAGGCTAACTGCAGGATATTTGAATTTAGAGATGTTTCAAAATAGGCTATTCTGTAATGTTTTGCCACAAAAATAGCAGGTTGAGCTATAAGGTCCTTTCTATGATTGTCCCCAAAGCCACCCTCATGTACTATTGCAGGATACCTTGAATTATATGAAAGATTTAAGTTAATTCAACTGCAATGTGTTAAGAATTATTCGCTTTCAATAAATAGCAGCGAGACAGATAGTGTGGTCAATAAATGTATCATGTAATAAAATACTGAAATACAGAGACGAGGAAACTCCCGAGTGCAGTCTTTGATCTACGTTCAGTGATGTGATCTCAGTCCTTCCTCATTCTATTGGAAAGCACGGGTGCCAAATCGTCTTTTTTTTCCTCTTTACTAGCTGGCCTGCTATATTTTTCAAGAATTTCTCAATTTTATTTCATGCCTTGAATTGAGTGATAGAATGATATAAAATTTGTTAGCTATGGTGACTATTGAGATGTATTGTTTGGGAGTAGATTTCCTAAATGGTTTGACATAAGACCTGACTTTGCAAAACAAATTTATGAGAACCTATATGTTTCTTGTCTTTTGTTTAAAGTAGAATGTCATTGCGATGCTTTAGAACTCTTGGATTTGTTCATTCACTGCAGAGAATACAAAGAAAAAGCCATTGAATTTTCTTCAAAATTATTTCACTTCTGCAGGTGACCAGAGGTTAGCATACTGAGAGTAATCTCAGATCAACATTTTAGCAATAGTTACATTCACAACTAGCAACACCTTGTTTACACTGCCTGACCGCGAACCTAACTGGTAAATTTTACAGCGTACAATGTAAAATTGCAGAGTTACATTTGAATCTGAAAAATGGTTCAATATGTGAATTCACCAGATTTTTGCTTCTGAAATGCAACAAATTGTGAGTGAAGAAGAAAGGAGTTCTACTTTTGCCCATGCCACATCCACACATTTATACTGATATTAGTTGAAGAGGTTTTCCTGTGCTACCTTGGGAATTTGCCTCCCCCATTTGACTATCATCAACCAATGCAAAATCAAACAATAAGACAAATCATGAATGTGGTTAGAAACAAGCTGGATACGACAGGTTCAGTAGGAAGGTGAAAAGCGAATAAGCAAACAAGTGAAACAGAGATGGATTATGAAAAATGTATGGAAACCAACTAAAGGGAAATCCCAAACTCTCCTATGAGCACAGTGATAGTAAAAGGATAATGAAATGAGGAGTACAGCTGATTAGTCAAGGTAAGAGGCATAGTTGAGGACTTAAGTAAACTCTTTTCATCTGTCTTCACCAATGAGGTAGCGGCTACCTAGGCCATGGCGATAGAGGGGTGGAACTTAGTGATGAGAATGGGATAAAATTGATTAGGAAGAGATATGGGGTAAGCTGTTGGTACTTAAAAGTTGATAATCCTCTAGGACAGGATAAAATGTATCCAACAATACTGAAGGAAATTAGAGTGGAAATTGCAGATGCTCTGACAATAATCTTGCAACCTTCCCTATATTCAGTGATGGTGGCAGATGACTGGAGAATTGAAAATATCACATGCTTGTTCAAAATAGGCTGTAAGGACATGCTGAACAATTACAGTCAGTTTAACTTTGCGGGGGGAAGGTGGACAGGGAAACCTTTACAAATAATGATTTGCGATAAAGTTAATAGTCATATGGGAAAAAATAGGATAGTTTAAAACAGCATGGATTTGTTAAGGGAAAGCCATGACAAACTAACTTCCTGGAGTGTTTTGAAGAGGTCATAGAGAAGGTTGATGAGAGGAAGGCTGTTGATGTGGTGTACATGGGCTTTCAAGGAGTATTTGATAATGGGACACACAATAGACTTGTGCGAAAGTCATGGAATAAAATCAACAGTAGAAACCTCAGTACAAAATTTGCTGAGGGATAGATATTAGGGAGTAATGATTCATAGGTTCTTTTTGGGCTGGAAGGATGTTTGTAGTGGAGTTCCCCAGGGGTTGGTATTGGTACACTTGCTTTTCCTGATACACAAATAGCCTAGATCTTGGTGTGTAGGGAATCATTTCAAAGTTTACAGACAAGACAAATTTGGAAGAACTATAAACTGTAAGGAAGTTGGTATAAAATTTCAAAAAGACATTGATGCATTGGTAGGTATCAGATGAAATACAATGCAGACAAGTGTTTCATGAATTACTTTGGTGCAAAGAACATGGAGAGACTTTATAAAGTGTGCACAAGCATCGAAATTTGGTGTATATGTGCATTTTTGACTTGATTTATTATTGTCACGTCCTGAAATAGTGAAAAGTATTATTTGGGTGCTAACCACATACAAATGACACCTTACCGAAGTACATCAGGTTGATAGAACAGAATGCATAAGATCGTGTTACAACTACAGAGAAAGTGCTAAGAAAGATCAACTCCAATGTATGACAGGTCTGTTCATAAGTTTGATAACAGCATGGAAGAAGCTGTTCTTAAATTTGTTGGTACATGTTTTCAAACTTTTGCCCAATAGAACAGGGTGAAAGAAAATATAGGTGGCAGGGCAGGTAGAGAGAACTAAAGCATACAATATTCTAGACATCATTAAAAGGTGGTTAGTATGAGATCAGGGCAGCTATGCTGAATATGTATGACACTGTTTTGCTCTCAGCTGGGGTATTATGTGCAATTCTGGGCACTATGCTTTAGGAAGAATGTGAATGCATTGGAGTGCAGAAGCGTTTTACTCAATGGTTCCAAATGTGAGAATCTTCAGATATGATAAAAGATTGGAGAAAGTGTTTCCTTGGAGAAGAGAAGGCTGAGGGGAAATGTGATAGAAGTTTTCAAAATCATGAGGGGGGTCTGGACCGAGAAGGCAAGGAGAAACTGTCCCCACATGAATAACGATCTGAGGGCACAGTTTTATAGTGTTCTGCAAAAGCAGAAAATGCAAAATGGTAGAGAATGTTTTCACAAAGTGAGTAGTTAGGCCGGAAATGTGATGAAGGCTTGGTTGATTGAGGCATTCCAGAGCGCAGTTGATGATTATGTATTGCATTGTGGGATAAAATGAAAGGTTTGACCCGAAGACAAATTGCTCAGACAGCCGGGACAAACACAATGGGCTGAATAATCTCAATCTGCACCATCACAGTGCTGAGGTCAGTAGCTGGGAACTCTGCAACAAAATAACTCACCTCCTGACCTCCCAGAGTCTTTCCACCATCTACAGGAAACAACTTGGGAAATATAATAGAGTCTTTTAAACCTGCCTGGATAATTGCAGCTCCACTGACGCTCAAAAACATGACAACATCTAGGACAAAGTAATCAGTATTCATTCATTGTTTTGCACATTTACTTCCTCCACTGCCAATACATAGCTGTGCTTATCTGCAAGATGTACTGCAGCACTGTCGACAACACCTTTCAAACCTGTGACTTTTACTACCTGAAATGACAAAGGCAGCGAATGCATGGGAATACCATCCCTTCAAATTTGCATTTAATTCTGACTTGCAAGTATATCACCATTCCTTCATTGTCATGGAACTCCCTTCCGAATAGCACTTTGCTTGTACCTGCACAAGATAGACTGCAATGGTTCAAGAAGTCAATTTATGAACACATTCTCAAGGGCAACTAGCGATGGGCACCAACAACCGGCTGTGTCAGCGATTTTATCATTCCACGAAAGTATTTTAAAAGTCTCTCTTTCTCAATGTTTGAGCACCAGTGTCTCAAGAGGCCTAAGATGTCATAGAAGCCATTTGGAAAAAGACCTCTTTCCTAATGGACCTAGGTGGGTATACATTGACAATGGCTGACAAAGTGCTTGTCACTGTTGGACAGCAAAAATACAACTTCCCATCCCTGTCACCCCATAGTGTGCCCACTTCTCTTGCATATTTACAATGTATACCCCATCTCCTGCATAACTATGATGTAACAGACGGATGGACACTATTTGTTGAGGATAACTGCAAGATAGGGTAAGAGGGTTTTAAGCTGAGGGTGAGTGTCAATGATGGTTGTTCAGGCTTGAATATGAGAAGATGCTTTGAGGAAAAGGTATGTGTTGATTTGAAGTGTACTGTGCAAGAAAATGCAGGACAAGTCAAAGTGTGGGGCTTGACAATCAGAAGTATTACACCACTCGCCTGTAATGCCCTCCCAATATAACATGAAATTTAAACACACGGGAGCATAAAGCTTGTGAAAGAGGGACTGCTAATTCCATTGACATCAGGTCATTACAAGTAGGCAGGCAAATTAAGGCTAAATGTGGGTTACAAAGCCTGAGGAATTCCTTTCTTTGCATGTTGTTGTAATCCTGGTGCTGAGGTGTCTGCTCCTTGTAAAGCAGCGTAAATAGCTTTTTTTTTTAAAAGTCGACAAATGAAGCATGAGTGGGTGGAGTCAGGCTCACATGGACC
Organism: Ginglymostoma cirratum; assembly: GCA_024137785.1. NCBI lineage: Eukaryota > Metazoa > Chordata > Chondrichthyes > Orectolobiformes > Ginglymostomatidae > Ginglymostoma > Ginglymostoma cirratum. Next base: position 42,948,683 of record JAHRHZ010000266.1, read on the forward strand.
CAAGGTTTTAGTTTTTGCTTTCTGTTGTTGAAGTTGAGTTTTGGAGTTGAAGCTGTGAGATAAAGCTCTTTCTCTATTGCTGCAAAAGCTTAAGCTCTCCCATTGCTGCTAGATTCATTCTGTCAGTGTTCCTTCTCCTGGACTGAAGGAAATCTGTTTTGCTGAATTTTCCTTGCTGAGGGTGTGTTTTTGGAATGCTGCTATATTGGAACAGTTGATGAGTAATAGTTAACTAATATATTATTTTGTCAAGTGTTTTAATTGAGTTAAAGTTATGCCAATTCATTTTCTTTGTTTGTATTTTAACTGCGGCGCAGGAATGAAGTGTGTTTTTGCTTAAAGCCTAGTAGTTTGATCAATCAAACCAGATCTAGAACACAGCACCTTATACTTGCCTTTAATTAAGATAAAAGTTATGGTCTAGGCTATCTCCTTGATATGTTTAGAGGAGGTTTGGTCTGGCCTGTAACATTAGGGATATAGTCAAGTGATTAAAGTAGTGTGACATGTCTCCTCCAGGATACTGACATCTCCCTCCTTCAGAATGTCATCTGAAATTGATTACAGAGTCATGTTGTCACTTTATCTTGGTTTGAAAATGAAAAGTGCACTTATCACTGAGAGAAGACAGGATAATAACAGTTAGTCACCTTGCTTATGTGGATGAGTACTTTACAAATGGAAAAAGCACATCTGAGTTTTGATTGTATTGTAAATATTTTTGATGGAAAACATTTTAGAAGTCTTTTTTGTTTGAGAAAAGTTTGAAGATAGAAGCATCGTATGACACCTCAGTTGCACAAACCTTTGTTCTATGGAGGTACTTTGCAAGGTGGAGGAGGAATAAAAAGGACAGGTACATATTTAAAGTGGGAAAGTTGTCAGAGGTGTCTGAAGGTTTGCTTAGAAGGAAACACCTAACTTGCTGCAGAAGTGGGCCTTTCAGCCCATTTGAACTCTGCTAATCAATATGATTAAAGCTGATCCTCTATCTTAATGCCTTATTTCCGCTTTCTCCCCATACCCCTTTATGCCGTTAAAATCTAACTATTTATATATCTGTCTTTTAATATACTCAGTGACTTGGCCTCCTCAGCCTTCTGCTGGTAAAGACTTCCACAGGTTCACTATCCTTTGAGTGAAGAAATATTTCTTGATTTCAGTCTTAAACAGTCTACTTTGTATCCTGAGACTGTGTCTCCTGGTTCTAGAGTCTCCAATCAGGAAAAACATCCTCTCTGTATCTAGTCTGTCCAGCCCTGGTAGAATTTTATAAATTTCAATCAGATCCCTACTCGCCCTTCTAAACACTAGTGATTATAGGCCCAGTCAAACCAACCTCTCCTTGAACCTTTGCTGCACTGTCTCTCTGGCTAGCATATCCTTCTTATGTAGGGAGTCCAAAATTGTACATAATATTCTAGGTATGGTCTCACCTAGACCGATGGTGTTCTGAAAAAGGGTCACTGGACCGGAAATATTAACTCTGCTTTCTCTCCACGGATGCTGCCAGACTTGCTAAGTTTTTTTAAGCAATTTCTGTTTTTGTATCTACTTTCATTGACTGGTGTACAAGGATACCTACATGCACATTTCCCAATATCACCACATATGTAATTATCTTCCTTTCTGTTTTTCACACTGAAGTGTGTAACTTCACGTTTGGTCATGTTGTATTGCATCTGCCAAGTGTTAGTCCACTTACTTAACTTGTCTCAAGGACCTTGAAGCCTCCTTGCATCCTCCTTAAATTTACTCAATGTCCCAACAACTACTGCACTGTGGTGCAGTGAATTTCACAGATTGAAGACCCTTTGAGAGAAGCAATTTCTCCCCATCTGTTTTAAATCTGCTACCCCTATCCTAAAACCATGAACTCTCATTCTAGATTGCCCCACATCAGGAAACATCCCCTCCATGTCTACTTTGTCAATCCTTTTAGCATCTTATATACCTCATTTAAATCTCCTCTCATTCTAAACTCCAGACAGCATAGGCCTAAAGTGCTCAATCTCTCTTCACAAGGCAAATCCTTTATCTCTGGACTCAACATAGTGAACCTCCTTTGAACTACCTCCAATGCAATTATATCTCTCCTCAAGTAAGGGAGTCAAAAGCTGCAATACTCCAAGTTGGTTCACTAATACCCTGTACAGTTACAGTGACACTTCTGCAGTTTTATACCCTATTTCTTTAGCTATATGTCAAAATTTCATTTGCCTTCCTTATTAGCTGCTATACCTGCAAACTAGTTTTCTGAGATTCATTTGCATATCAAATTCATCCATCTAATTGTGAATGGCCTGCACATTAAGACAGAAAGCCTTTAGACTTATTAAATTAACCTTGTTTGTCACCTCAGCTTTATTTTGCACAATGACTCCATTTCCACTCTTGCTTTTTCTGCCCTTCACTTTTGATTCTTACATTTCCATCATTCGTTTCTCTCTTTGTTTCTCCTTCCTCTGGAGAATGGAGAACACATGAAGGATGCATTTCTATTTCCTTTTGTTAGAAAAACTTAGTTAGAGGCAATGGATTTTTGTCTAGGTCCATGCCTCTGATGTGAAAGCTGGTCACAAGCCCATTCCCCCATTTTACCAACTTCACCAGCAGCTATTAAACACCATCGGAAGAAGAAGTCTTACTTCCAGGAGCTGCTGGCCAATCAAGTGGAATCAAATTTGAAATGAGGTATTGAAGTCCTGGACAAAATCAGCAGGTCGGGCAGCTGTGTATGAAAGGTATAAGCATTATATATTGGATTTCGAAATAGAGGCAGATAGATATGAATCACAAAGAGTTTTAGAGTCTTACAGCATGGAAATAGATTCTTTGGCCTAACAAATATCCCATCTATTCCAATCCTATATTCTATGAATGTTTCATGTTAAATGGTTGAAAGTCAATTTGGAACAGTAACCTAAATGGATCAGTTCCAGGAAAGCATGAGATGGCAGTAATGTCCTTGAGAGAACGCCCATAGAATTAATGGGTAAAATATCTATACTGTCAGGTTTATGACAGGTAACATATAATAACGTAAACACATTATGGTAATTAGTTTAATTTTGTCTTCAGAATTGAAGGTTCAAGCTTTTAGCTCAGACAAATCCAGAGTTCTGTCCAGAAAATAGAATGATTTCTTCTCATAGATGAATGAAGTTAATTCAGGGGAAGCAGTCATCATAGGGGTTTTTAGTTGTTGAAGCTTCCGAGCCAGTCGAGTTTGGACAGAAATTTTCAAGTTTTCAGAACTGAGAAAGTTAAGGTTATCAAAATTGTAAAAGTTGAATGTCAGCAAACTCAGAAAGGAATTGTAAAATTGTTTTAACAGTCCGCGGGCATAAACTTGAAATGCCTGCTAACTAAATATTTAAAAAGCTGAGATAGGAGTGATAATTCTCGGCGTTTGAGTCCCTATCACAGGTAGCCTTAGGAAACAAGTTAAACTTTATTTTGTAAAACAAAGAACTGTGGATGCTGGGGACGTGAAACATAAAAAAATTGCTGGAGAAACTCAGTGGGTCTGGGACCATCTGTGGAGAGAATTCGAGTTAACATTCCTAGTCCATTAACCTTCTTCAGAGTGATAATGTTTGGAAAGAAGACAGGGCATAGATTCAGAGTAGGTGCTAATGATATAATAAAGATGAGTTCTGACTGCAAAACCATGAAAACAAGATAGAGATTCCAGACAGAGGAGGGATTCTGATGATTTACTCAAATGTTTAATCTAAGAGTATGCATATTGAGTCTCAATCTAATTAATCGGCTGCAGACGAAAAATGCTTCAGCATCTGATACAGTCCATTTTGCTTCGACACAAATTTCTTCTGGAAGATGGAGCAGATATAGGAAACACTTGTCCCTTTCTCAGCAATCATAGTCAAATTATGCTGTAAGGACACAATGATTCGGACACTGGGAAAAAAAAAATCTAATCAACCCAATCACCAATGTTATTGGTCAGCTCTGGAACAGGCAGGACCTGAACCCAGGTCACCTAGCTCAGAGGTAGGGACGTTACCACTGTGCCACAAGAAGCCTCCTTGTCATTGCCATTCCAGTCAAACTGAAACCAGGCCTGACGAAAGCAGAGTACTTGCTTACCAGGTGGCCTTTGTGGAACTGAGTTTCCAAGTTCTTGAGAATGTTTTCCTTCACTACCTTCTAATACTGGAATGATTGAAATTTTATTTCTATTTTGCAGAACTGTTGAATGTGTTTCTCCTTACTGTATCTGGGAGTCTCAGGAGGTCACCAATCTTACCCTGAACAATCACACAAATAGACCCATTGGTTTTCTTAGAGATAATAGGTACTGCAGATGCTGGAGAATCCGAGATAACAAGGTGTGGAGCTGGATGAACACAGCAGGCCAAGCAGCATCATAAGAGCAGGAAAGCTTGACGTTTCAGGCCTAGACACTTCATCCAGCTGCACACCTTGTTACCATTGGTTTTCTTAATGGGATTGCTTTATTTACCATCCTGGTGGTGAAAACATTGTCTGTAGGAAGGAATGGTTTTGCCAGCATTAAGCTGAGATCCTCTCATGTCAGCCATCTATCCCCTCTGAATGAATTTACAGACCTTACAGAGAACTGATGGGTTATGTTCTAGAATACTGTATTCCAGCAAGGAAGTCCGGATGAGCCATGTCACCTGTTGGCCTAAGACCTGCAGCTTGAATCCAATGCATTCGCACCTCTGCCAGAGGAACTTATTTTTTTTCTCATTTAAGCTCCTTCCAGGTTCAGCTAGAGACCTCTGCAAAATTAACCAAGTGCAGCCTGTTCCTGCACATGGCAGGTCATGGACATTTTGTTTTATAAACCAGGGATTTTTATTAATTTTGGCATGAAACAATGCCAATAGCTTGGCAAGGCCGTAGAAAAAATATCCTTCGACGCGAATAATGAGCATCAAGGAGCCAAATTAGGAAACAAAATTATAAATTAACTAGCTGTCTCAGGTACAGAGGACAATAGATAGGATCCACATTACCATATGGTTTGAAGTCTTCAACAGGAAAGACTGCATTTCTATAATGTCCATCTGTTAAATGACCCCAACAATGTGCCCTTAACATGAATGCTCCAATTGTTACCACTTTTCCTATTGTCTATATGATGCAGCAATTACAATGCTTTTGGAACAAAAATATGCAGATGTTTGCTGTTTACAATACTGTAAGTAATTACTTCCTCAGCATAAATAAATCTGAATTTATATATCACCTTTCCCAAACTCAATGTCCCAAAGTGTTTTGCAGCCAATGAACACAGTTTTACTGCAACGAGTAGGGTAACAAGCTTGGACTAGTGTAGATTTAAGAGTCTTTGTAGGTGTCGACTTGATGGCTCAAAAAGCCTTTTCTGTACTATATGATTCTATGGTTGTTGTGGACTACAACATCCTAGAAATAATAATGACAGAAGGATCAGATAACCTCCTTTAGTAATGTTAGGCAAAGGATACAACTTTACATAAAAAAAGGCAAGGAGACAAAATAATGGTAACTATGGGCCAGAGATAGTAAGAGCTGCCGATGCTGGAGTCAGAGATAACACAGTGTAACTGGATGAACACAGCAGGCCAGGCAGCATCAGAGGAGCAGGAAAGCGGAAGTTTCGGGTCAGGACCCTTCTTAACAAATTCAAGAAATGTGTCATAAAATGTCTGTTGATGGATGGAAATGACGTATGAGTGTTGTTTGGAATGGAAAGTTGTTTAGAAGTTGGTTAACCCAGGGCCAGTGCTGGGTCCACTTTTGGGTTTGTGATATGGACTTTGGATACAAGGAACACAGTGTGGTATTTGTTTGCTGACGTAACACCAGGAGCATAGCAACCAGCGAAGAAGACTGTGTAAATACTTCAGACAGACTGTCAAGGTTAGCGGAACGGCTAAGCAGACGGCAGACACAATTTAAAGTAAGTAAGTGTGAGTTTTTAAAGTTTTTTGGTGGCAAGACAAGAAATAAAACTATATACTGAATGGCAATGTAAGCTTGGAAGGTACTGGAGAGATTGGATAAATCGAGACACCTGGGTCCAAATTTTCCCATTGAAGATGAGAATTAGGAAGAGTGTTCAATTTTCAGTTGCAAACTCACCCCTGATGCCAGCAAATGAGGAACTGAGATTTTCACAGAAACTAGTGGTTGGAGGAGGTGACTAGCCTGGAGACAGGACACAATGTCTGTGGTTACTATCTGTGTGTGGCATTAACATGGTTAAAGACATCAGAGCAAACGGACAGCTGGGTCCCAGAATAGGGAGGAAAACGTTGGCTGGAACAATTTTATTATTTCTGAGTGCTTTGTTTTATCCAAATTTTCATTTTTTTTGCGATTAATAAAACTTTCATCTTTGCTATCCCTGTTCTGCCAGGTGATCGGTGTCAAAAAGTTCCTAACACAGTAGACAGGAGTTTACACACATACTGTGGAGACATAAGGATTGTGTTAAATTTATGGCTTAATTAGTTAAAAGTCTAGATATAATTATACATAATCATTGAGTGACGTTTCCAAACCTAATTTATTTTAAAAAAACACAGCAACAATTCCCGGACAGCTAATGTGTTTTGTGTGTGGGAATTGAATTAGCTTTATTGTCATATGTACTCAAATGAGTACAATGAAAAGTTTACAAGTCACTATTTGCTGTGCTATATTAGGTACAAGGGTAGCTAGGTGCCGATGTATCAGTACAAGTTCTTAGGAAAGAAAATTAGAAAAATAAAGAAACAAGAAGTCCAGCATTGAAGATTGTAAGAATAAGTTAAAAAATAGAACAATAACAAGTCCTTCCAACCCGGGCCACGCTGGTGCCCAGCCTCCAGTCTGCACTCAGCCTTAACTCCAGACTGCACTGGGCTTCACCTCATGGCTCTTGAGGCCGGGAGACCACTCTGGAATTACCTCGAGGCAGAAGTCCTGGCTTAGACCATGCCAGGCTGACAGAACACCACGCCAGGCTAAGAGACCGCTATGCCAGGCTGAGAGACCGCCATGTTAAATTGCTGAAAGACCGTCATGCTGGGATGGGAGTTCACCACACCAGGCCGGATGACTGCCACACTGGGCCAAGAGGTCACCATGCTGGTCAAAGAGATTGCCACGCCAGGCTGGGAGACCGCCATGCCAGGCTGGGAGGACACCTCACCGGGTCTGTACTGAGGCCTGGAGTCCAAGGTCGAGAGTCCGAACCCACACTGACACTGGGAGTCTGAGGCCAAGAAGAAAGAAGAAAGAAGAGAGAAAAAGAGAAGATATAAAGAGAAAAAAAAGAAATGGACGGAGCAATGATCCCCAGCTGAAGCATCCTACTCAACCATCGGGTTGCTAGAAACTAATGGTCACGTGTGTGATCCACAGCAACCATTTTGTAGTGAGTATCTGCAACTTTAGCTCAGAGTTAGTGAACTGGAGTACGAACATCAGATACTGTGATCCCCTGGAAAGAGGGAAAGTTAATTGGACACTCCGTTCAAGAAAGCAGTCACCCCTTCTTAGGCAAGGTACTTTGAATTTGTCCCATGGTCAGGGACAAGAGGGTATGAGCGAGGCAGGTATGAGGATCCAGAGGGTAACAATGAAATGTAACTCTTACAATTGTTCCAAAGGTTTGTTCTTGTGTGAACAAGAGCAGGGTTTGAAGAAAGGATGAGTTAATTGATCACAGTGCTGAGTTGCAGGAGGTTCTTCAAGTAATTACAGTTAAAAGGACTGTAGTTGTGGTTGAGGAAATTATAGTTAGTGGTATAGACAGTGTTCTTTGCAGCTGAGAATGAAAGCCTGAAAGGCTGTGTTTTCTGCCCATAAGGATATTTCCTCTGGACTGGAGAGGAACTTGGAGTGGGAGGGGAAGGATCCAGTCTTTGTCATTCATGTGGGTACCAATAACATAGCTAGAACTAAGAAAAAATATCCTTCGACGCGAATAATGAGCATCAAGGAGCCAAATTAGGAAACAAAATCACAAAGATACTGATCTCTGAATTATTACCTGAGCCACGTGCAAATTGGTATAGAGTACATAAGATCAGAGCTGAATGCATAGTCTAATGTTTGTGGTTGGTGAAATGGGTTTTGATTTATAAAGGCCCCTGGTCTAGTGCTGGGGAAGGAAGGAGATGTATAGTTGAGGTATCTATTGCCTGAGCCCAGCTGGAACCAGTTTTGGGTGAATTGTATACCGAGGGCTGTAGAGATGGCTTTAAATTAAACAATGATCAAGGGTTCACATGAAGGAAGATTTGGAAAGATTATCGCAGAAACACTAATGAGATAACTAATTTAACTTAAGGCTGATAAGTCTCTCCCCTACCTGATCATATCCTAGTATCTGAAATGAAGTAATTACAGAGGGTATAGATACATTGTTTGTAATTGTCCCAAATTTTTTGATTCTGGGGACATCCCAGTAGACTGGACTCTAAATTGAACACTATTCGAAAAAGGTGAACAGAAAGTAGAAATCAGTAAGCAAATTAGCTGAACTTTTGTAATCAGGAAAATACAAGTCAGCATTAAAGGGATAGTAGCAGGATATTTAGAAAATTATAATATTATCAGGGAGAGTTGAAACAGATTTGTGAAAGGGAAATGTGTTTGGTGGATTTATTAAAGTTGTGTGAGGATATAATAAACAGGATGGATGAAATGAAACAACCGTAGTGTATTTAAATTTGCAAAAGGCATTTGATAATGTGCCATTTAAAAGGTTACTGAATGAACCAACAGTCTATAGCACTGGGTGTGATATATTGGTGTGGATTGAGGAATAGTTAACTAACAGGAGTAGAAAGTAGAGATAAATTAATGACTTTCAAGATAGCAAACTGAAACCAATGTAGTGCCACAGGGATCACTGCTGGAGTCTCTATTTATGATCTGTTTTAATGACTTAGACAAAGGGACCAATAGTGATGTAGAGTTTATTAAATTTAAAGATAAGCAAGTTTTGAAGAGAATGTAAAGAATCTGCAAAGGGCTACAGACAGTTTAAATGAATGGGCAAACATTTGGGTGAAGAAGTGTGAGAAAATGATGTATTATCCACTTTGGCAACCAGAGTAGAAAAGCAGGATATTAAATGGAGAGAGACTATAAAATAGAGCTATACAGAAGGATCTGTAAGTCCTTGCACGTAAATCACAAAAACTTGGCATGAAGCTAAAGTAAATGGAATAAGGCCCTTTATTGCAAGGGGGATGAGTTAAAAAAAAAGTAGGGATGTCTCACTGGATCTGTACAGTGTGTGGGTGACAGCACACAAAAATGTGTACCTTTTTGGTAGTCTTACTTAAGGACAGGTACACTTGTAATGGAAGCTGTTCAGACGCAGTTCAGCATTCTGATTCCATGGAGGAATCTGTTGGCTTATGTGAAAGGATTGAAAAGGCTGGGCTTATACACATTGGAATTGAGAAGAAGATGAAGTGATCTTATTAAAAATGCTAGGAAGGGGAGGTCAAACTCCTCTGATAATTAAAATTGAAATGCAAGCCCCCAGTCTGTTACAGTGGGAGTGGAGGTGCCTTTCTAATAATTAAACCCAAAACACCCAGAGGAGCTTGCCTCACCTCGCCCAATCTGTTAAATTGTTACGGAAAAGGGGAGGTTACATGAAAGAAAATTCCAGATATTCACTTTATATGTAACAAGTAACAATTAATTTATGTAACCTTAACGGTGTATAAATTAACAGAATTACTAACAGAACTAAATGCTATGGGTATGCTATTCCAATAAACAGGTCCCAACTTATATAAATCTAAGTAATAAGAAAATAAATTAAAACTTAGTCTCTCAAAGTCTACACACCTTTCTTCTGCTGTTCTCAAATGATAAATGCCTTTCTTCCACTGATCTGGCTGTCAGGGATGTTTTCTCTGTGAAGTTTTCTGTGATGACTCTCAGCTAGAAGTGCCATGGTACCTTTTATGGATAGATGGTGCTTTCTTAGAGAACTTAAGGATTTCTTGTGAGAGCTAGATGCTTATTTTACAAATGGTGGTTCGCTTTTAGACCGATTTTCAAAAACCCTCACCTTATATACCTTTGATGACATATCAATTTTCTTATAATAGCATTGGTCCAAGGTTGTCAAAACGATCAGATTTAAATTCAATTGGCTTTCAATTGGTAAGTTCTTGATTTAAATTAATTGGCTGATTCCAGCTAGTTGCCAAAACATCAAAACGAGCTAAAGATTTCCAATCACACAGCCAATTGATACATGTTTCAATTTCACAGCTGGCTGTACATCTTCAGCTGCTTAGACGCATTTTCTGTTTAAATCTCTAAGCTTAGAAAAGTATTTTACCTCTTAAAGGAGCCACAAACTTTTCATCCTTATCTTTTTTTAATAAACAATTTCTAGCTTCCTGCCTTCCTATTCATGATTACTCTGCACGATTTTGTAACAAAACATAACAGATTCCAAATGAGCTTCACAGGACAGATGCTGAGAGGATTATTTATCCTTTGATGGGCTGCTGACATCATTGGCAAGCTAAACATTTACTGCCCATCCCTAATTGCCTTTGAACTGAGTGGCTTCTTTCAATTAAAGTTAAGAGACAACTATATTGTTATGGATTTGGAGTCACACATTGGCCTGACCGGGTAAGGGCAACAGATTGTCTTTCTTAAAATGCATTAGTAGAGCAGATGGGTTTTTATAAGCATCAATGATGTTTTCATGGACAACATTACTGAGATTAGGAATGGAATTTTCCCATTTTTAAGGCATAGAATGGTTCAAGCGTGTTAGATGATGAAATATCTGCCAATGGCCCTGGTGAACTATCTTATACAATCTCATGCTTCTCATCCCATTATCTATGCCAGCAAGATGTTGCCTGAGTTACTTGAACCATACGTTCTCATCACTGTCAGTACCTTCCAGGTTTTCAGCCTCTGGCACAATATTTAAAGGGCAGCTCGACTTCAATTCAGACTCTGCTAGTCAGGCATTTCCACTCTGACCAAGCTGGTCACAAGGTTCACAGAGACTGCCCTCCAGCTAAATGGGGTCATTGGGAGGAGGTCAATCCTCTTCCTGGATGAATGCATCAGGAAAACAGCCCACCAGACTGTTCGGTGACTGCAGCATATGTCAATGCTTTGGACTCACTGAAAAGAGATGGGCAGCAACAAGGTTAATGATATACAAAGAGTAAAAGATTGGTGAAAACTAATGTAGGTCCCTTACAGTCAGAGATGAGGGAATTTATAATGGGGAACAAAGAAATGGCTGGTGAACTAAATCCATACTTCATTTCTACCTTCACAAAGGAGGTCAAAAATAAATACCAGAAATGATGGAGAAAACATGGCTTAGTGAGGGGGAGGAACTGAAGCACATCAGTATTGATAGAAAAATGGTGTTGCAGAAATTGATGGGATTGAAGACTGATAGATCTCCAGTGCCTGACAATCTACTTTCCAGAGCACTTAAAGAAGCCTCCCTAGAAATATGGATAAATTGGTTGTCATCTTCGAAGATTCAGTGGACTCAGGAGCAGTTCCTACAGATTGGAGGGTAGCTAATATAACCTCACTATTTAAAAAGGGATGAACAGAAAAAACTGGGGATTATATACTAGTGAGATAACAAGGTGTAGAGCTGGATGAACATAGCAGGTCAATTAACATCAGAGGACCAGGAAAGCTGACGTTTTGGGCCTAGACCCTTCTTCATTTTCTGAAGAAGGGTCTAGGCCCAAAACATCAGCTTTCCTGCTCCTCTGATGCTGTTTGACCTGCTGTGTTCATCCAGCTCTACACCTTGTTATCTCAGATTCTCTAGCATCTGCAGTTCCTACTATCTCTGAAACAATGTAGACTAGTGAGTCTGGCATTGATATTGGGGAAGATCCCAGAGACTTTGTTGTCATGGATTTTACAGCAGAGTAGTTAGTAAACAGTGGTAGAAGAATCAGACTCAGTCAACACGAATTTCCAAAAAGAAAATCATGCTTGACAAATCTACTGGAATTCTTCAAGGATGTAACTAGTAGAGTTGATCAGGGGCTGCCAGTGGATATGGTTTATTTGGACTTTCAGAGGCTTTCACAAAGTACCACATAAGGGCTTAATGTGTAAAATCAAAGAACGTGGGATTGGGGCTAATATATTGAGATGGATAGAAAATTGTATTGCAGGTAGGAAACAAGTAGGAGGAATAAATCAGTCTTTTTCTGAATGGCAGGCAGTGACTAATGGGGCACGACAGGGATTAGTACTGGGGCTCCAGTTTTTTTTTCTATTCTTTTGTGGGACGTGAGCATTGCTAGCTGGCCAGTATTTATTACCATTCCCTAGTTGCCTTTTGAGAAGGTGGTAGTGAGCTATCTTCTTGAACCGCTGCAGGCCACCTGCTATTGTTGACCCACAATGGCATTGGAGAAGAAATTCCAGGATTTTGACCCAGCAACAGTGAAGGAAGGTGATATGTTTCCAAGTCAGGATGATGAGTGGCTTGGAGGGTAACTTGAAGGTGGTGGTGCTCTCATGTATCTGCTGCCTTTGTCCTTCTAGATGGAAGTAGTTGTGGGTTTGGAAGGTGTTGTCTAAGGATCTTTAGTGAATTCCTGCAGAGCATCTTTTAGGTAGTACATACTGCTGCTACTGAGTTTTGTTGCTGAAGGGAATGGATGCTTGCGGATGTAATGCCAATCAAGTGGGCTGCTTTGTCCTGGATAATGTCAAGCTTCTTGAGTGTTGTTGGAGCTGCACCCATTCAGGCAAATGGGAAGTATTTCATCACACTCCTGACTTGTGCCTTGTAGATGATAGACAGGCTTTGGGGAGTCAGGAGGTGAGTTACTTGCCGCAGTATTCCTAGCCTGTGAACTGCTGTTGTAGCCACTGTGTGTTTATATGGCAAGTCAGTTGAGTTTCTGGTCAATGGTAAACACCGGGCTCTTGATCATGGGGGATTCAGTGATGGTAACACCATTGAATGTCAAGGGGCTGTGGTTAGATTGTCTCTAATCGGCGATGGTCATAGCCTGGCATTAATGTGGGGTGAATGTTGCCACTTGTCAGCCCAAGCTTGGATATTGTCCAGATATTGTTGCATGTGAACATGGATTACTTCAATGTGTTCACAATATATGTTAATGATTTAGATGAGAGAACTAAATGTAATATCTTCAAATGTACAGATGACATGTAGATGGATGGAAGGGTGATCTGTGAGGAGAATGCAGAGATGTTTGAGTATAATTTTTACAGGCTAAGTGACTGAACAAATACACGGCAGATTCAGTTTAACATGGATAAATGTGAGGTTATCCACTTTTGTGGCATAAATAGGAAGGGTGAGCATTATTTGAAAGGCTCTAAATTGTAAGAGGCGAATGTTCAATGAGATCTGGGCATCCTCGTGCACCAGTCGCTGAATGTAAATGTGCAGATGCAGCAGGCTGTAAAGAAGGCTAGGTGTATGTTAGCCTTCATAGAGAGAGAATTCAAGTACAGGAACAAGGATGTCTTGTTGCAATTATACAGGCATTGGTGAAACCACAGCTGGTATATTATGTGCAATTTTGTTCTCCTCATCTGATGAAGGATGCTCTTGCTGTAGAGGGAGTGATTGATACCAAACTGATTCCTGGGATGGCAGGGCTGATGTATGATGGGAGATTGAATCAGTTAGAATTGCACTCACTGTAGTTTAAAAGAATGAAGAAGGGTCACAGAGAAATTTATAGAATTCTAACAGGACTCAAAAGGAAGGATGTTCATGATCGTGAGGGAGTCTAGAACTAGGAATCATGGTTTAAGGATCAAAGGTAAAACTTTTAGGACTGAGATGAGGAGAAATCTCTTCACCCGCAGACTGGTGAGCCTGTGGAATTCACTATCACAATAAGTGTTTGAGGCCAAATCATTATGTGTTTTCAAGGAGGCAGGTATGGTTCTTGTGGCCGAAGGGATCAAGGAACATGGGAGGAGGGCAGGTTAAGGTTTTAAACTGAATGATCAGCCATGATCATATTAAATGGCAGAACAGGTTCAAGGGGAATTTACTCCTACTCTTAGCTTCAATGTAATAGTATTTTGCATTCTGCAAGGGCAAATGGCATCTTTGCTCTGCCATGGGAGCATCACTCGGTCTCACTCTGTCACTGCACAAGCATTTCGTGAAGGGTGACAGACAACAACTTTCAGCATCATTTGTATCATGTTCACTCATGGGCTAATATCCACTTCATCCTTTCGAACTACTCACTAAATGGACATTCCTCAGCACTTCATTTTGTTATGCACGATCCCAAACACTTGCTGCATTCTTTTCCATCACACTAATTCTTTAATTTCACTAAATCTCTTTAACCCATTTCAGGAAAATCTGCCCCAAAACCAGGTTGAAATTGCCAAGTCAAGCAGGCATCAAGCACCACTCCCTTGGCCTGCAAAGAGGAAAGATGCTTTTGGACTGGCTGAGGAAGACCAGAACCATTGCTATGGTGATGGGGAGGCAGCAATGACCAGCAACACAATGAGAAATATAGTACTCTGCTCTCCTCAGAACGCCAACGCTAACACTTTGCATGACCTTCTTTCCAACTTCATCAACTAATTCCCTCCCGGGCACGAGCGGCACCCAGGCACCTTCATCCAGGAAAAGACCACAGTTTAACCCCTTCCTCGATAGCATAACCTCTAAGAGGATGAGTGTGAAACCTCAGAGGATGCACTGTGAAGTGTGCATCATTATCTTCCAACACCACAGTGACAAACACCCTGGTGGGCGCTCTATTCAGCTTGAACCCAAGGGCACGGTTTGGTGGCTGCCTCCCTGGTTCAGGTCTGCAGCTGGTGGAGGAAGAAACACAGGGGGTCTGTGACACTTGAAGGGCTGTCAGAGACCAAGCATCTGCTGGCTCCCATACAGAAGATGTGCCCATGTACTCGATCATTAGTGCCAACCTGAAAAGGCAGGCACAGGAGCATGAGGCAGGTATGACAGAGGCACATGGTAGGCTGCAAGGAAACATGGTGGAGTCCTCCTGAATTCTCACTTCTCTGGAGGCGGCAGAATGCAAGTGCACAGCTGTCTTCATGCAAAGAGTGGCAGATGCCTTGGAGTCCCAGACCAAGAAGAACACTCAGTACTATGGACCAGACCAAACTCCTCAAAATATTTTAAGAAGAGAGTTAAGACGCAAACATTTTCTTATTTTAAAGGTAAGTATACTGAGTTGTGTTCTGGATGCCATTCAATTGGTCAAACTACCAGGCTTGAAACAAAACACACTTTATTCATATGCTATAATTAAAATACAGACAAAATAAAAAAAAAGAAAAGAATTGGCTTAACTGTAACTCTATCTAAATGCTTAACAAAACATATAGTAGCTACTACTAATTGACTGTTCCAATACAGTATCATCCCATAAAACTTGAGTTTGGGAAAGGCAAACTCAGTAAAATAAATTGTCTCATATGCAGCAGGAAGAGAACACCAGCTTTTAGCTGTAACAGAGAAAGGAAAAAGAGATTCCACATCCAGTTTCAAGACCCAGCAACTGCTACTGAAGGCTAAAACTAAAAAAAAAATTCCTGGTTGTGTTGGAGATAAAAGGTACTGCAGATGCTGGAGAATCCGAGATAACAAGCATGGGGCTGGATGAACACAGCAGGTCAAGCAGCATCATAGGAGCAGGAAAACTTGACGTTTCGGGCCTAAACCCTTCATCAGAAATGGGGGAGGGGAAGAGGGTTCTGAAATAAATAGGGAGAGAGGGGGAGGCGGATAGAGGATGGATAGAGGAGAGGATAGGTGGAGAGGAGGCAGACAAT